>PVHY01034969.1:0-10085 GCA_004024945.1 Uropsilus gracilis
CTATTCGCAAGCAAATTCCTCCTGATGCCCCGCTGGCCCTGGGTGCTCCCTCTCCCTGTGGAGTCTTCTCCATGGACCTGCCCCTTATTTATTTATTTATTTGTTTATTTATTTATCTATTTGTTTGTTTATTTATTTATTTTTGAGACTAGGTCTCGCTCTTTTTGCCTGTGGAACCGCAGGCTCTCGTTGCCCGGGGTACCACAGACTCAAGCAATCCCCAGCCTCAGCTTCCCAGGTAGCTGGGATTACAGGCGCGCGCCACCACGCCCAGCTATTTTTTTGGAACTAGGTCTCGCTACGGGCCCCAGGCGGGACTCGAACCGCGATCCCTAGTCCCGGCTGCTTCACAGGCTGAAGCTTACAGGCACGAGCCACCGTGCCCGGCCTCTTCCCCTTCTTTAAACCTGCTTCTGCACCCGCACACTTTTCAGCCATGAAGTCTGCCTCTCTGCGACTGCCTTCACCATTCATGTGAAGCCTCACAGACCCCTGGGCTGGCGTTAACCTTGTTCTCTGCTCTCTCAACCTTGACTCCTGGGACTCCATTCTTGCCAGTTTCCTCCTCTTCCTTCCCAGTGTTTCTCTGTTTGTGGGTCACCAGGGAGCTGTCCTAGGTTCTCCTTCCCGCTACACACTAGCTCTCGCGATGTCTCATGTGGCTCTCGCGATAGCTCATGGCTTCCGCTACCTATCCCCAAATCTCTACTCTAGCCCAGACTTCTCGCTAGGTGCGTCTGCCTGCCCCATGGGTCTCACAAACAGCAGGCCACTCAGTTCCTCTCCTCCTATTTCCTCTTGGTGCCTGCTGCCTCCACCCGCTTGGTCACTGAGACCAGAAGCCAGCATCACTTGAACCTGTCTCCTGCCTCCTAGCCTGTCCCTGTTGCCTGGCCTATTGTAGCCGTTTCCTGGTTGGCCTGCCCCACTCTAAGACATGGTGTGGTGGGTACCAGCCTGAATTCTTGTGCCAAGCTGACTGGTTAGACTCCCAGCTCTACCCTTGACTAGCTATGTGATCTTGAGGAAGTAATTTAACTTCTCTATGCCTCAAAAAAATGGGATTATAATAAGGAATAATAGTAACTTCAATTAGAGGGTTGTTGTGACTTTTAATTCATGACTATATATATGCCAAAATGGTATAATGTGCCGGGCGTGGTGGCGCATGCCTTTAATCGCAGCCTAGGAAGGGAGGCCGAGACTAGGAATCGCTTGAGTCCAGGTTCAAGATCCACCCAGGGCAACATAGCGACACCTAGTCTAAAAAAAAATAGCTGTGTGTGTGGGGATGCGCTCCTGTAATCCCAGCTACCTGGGAGGCTGAAGCTGGGGATCACTTGAGTCCACGGGATCGTGACTACCTCAGGTAACATAGCTAGAACTAGCCTCAAGAAAAAAAAGTGGTATAATGCCCGGTATATGGTAATTGTGATAAAATTTGTTATCATCATCATTATCAACTTATTTCACAAAAATTTTAAACACTTACAATGTGCCAGATCCTTGGCTGGGCACTAAGTGACAGAACAGCAAACAGCAAAACTGAGCGCCACCCCAAAGGACTTCACAGTCGAGGTGAAGCCTTTTTATGGAATTCCTTGGAGTTAAGTTTCCCGCTCTACACTTTCCCTTCTTAAAAGAAAAGCAAAAGCAAAGAAACCCGGATTCTACATCCTTCCGTTCCCAGTACAGTCAGGCTTTCCAAAGGAGTTTGTTCTCAAGGTAAGTTAATCACATGCCTGCATCGTGCCAGGCACCATGATGGATGCTGGAGGGTCACTACTGAACAGAAGAGACAGGGCTCCTCAAAATGAGTTTATCGTCTGGTGGAGGATATGGGCAATAAACAAATACATCAAGATATGCACGGGGCCGGGCACGGTGGCTTGTGCTTGTAAGCTTCAGCCTATGAAGCGGCCGGGGCTAGGGATCGCGGTTCGAGTCCAGCCTGGGGCCCGTAGCGAGACCTAGTTCCCAAAAAAATACAGCTGGGCGTGGTGGCGTGTGCCTGTAATCCCAGCTACCTGGGAAGCTGAGGCTGGGGATTGCTTGAGTCTATGGAACCCCGGGCAACGTGAGCCTGCGGTTCCATAGGCAATAATAGGAAGCCCTAGTCTCAAAAAAAAAAAAAAAAAAAAAGATATGCACGGTAACATCTGTAATCTAACAAGCAGTAAAGAAAGGTAAAATGAGGTGAGGAGTGTGGAGTGACTGGGGGTTGGGGGATATTTTAGATGAGGGTGCCAGGATAGTCCTCTTTGAAGATAGAACATTTGAGCAAAGACCTGACTGGAATGAGAAAACCTGAGCATATCTGGGGGAAGAGGAAACAACAAACACAAATTCATCTGGCAGGAACAGCATGAAATACTGGAGGAATGACAAGAAGGATCTCGTGACCAAGTGAACAAGACAGAAAGTGTGTTTGGGGATAAAGTCAGAGTTGATGGGCAGGGGTCAGAGTTGGGGGTGAGGGGTGGCACATATCTGGATGCCCTGAACTGACTTGGCATAATTACTAGTAGCATCTCCTTTCATTCTCAAAGGTGCTCCAGGTTTAGAGAGTAAATTATATAGTCGTCCTACGTGTAGGTCACGGTAAACAGTTGGCATTTTATTCTGAATATGATGGAATGTCTGTGGTGGCTATGAGCAGGAAGTGACATGATCTGCCTGACATCTTGAAGGATCGTGACCAAGTACTTGAAACGCTCTTTTGACTCAAGAACATTTCCTCTGACGCTTTCCCACCTCCCTGGCTATTCTTTTTCAGTCTCTTCTGCCAGCTCTTTCTCTTCTCAGCATCTAAATCTTAGTGTTTCTCTAGACCACTGGTTCTTCACTGAGGGTGTTTTCTCCCCCTAGTAAATCGAATATTATCTAGAGATGTTTTTAATTGTCACGACTAGAATAATGACTACTGGCATTTACTGGATAAAAGCCAAGGATGCTGCTAAATATCCTACAATGCACAAAACATCCCCACCCAATAAAGAATTTTTCCAGCCCAAAATGTCAAAAGTGCTTGGTTAAAAACCACCGCCCTAGGTTAGCACTATCCAACAGAAATACAGTGCAAGTTGCAAACACAGTTAACATCTCATAGCCATCTTTTTTAAAGAACCAAAAAGAAAACAAATTAATCTTAATCTTTTATTTAATTCAATTAGGTATAAAATATTGTCATTTTAGCATGTAATCACTATTAGTATCAGTGTGATGTTTTACTTTCCTTCTCTCTTTGAATTCTTGTCTCTATGACACACTGCACAGAGCAGTTCAGGAGTTCAGGTCCCAGTGCCAGGAGCCACGTTGCCTTGCAGCTGCTGCAGAAGAACAAGATCTAAACTTGATCTAGGTACTACTGCCTGAGGTTGAAGTATTACATTAGGAATAAAACCTAATGCCTAACTTCCGGATCCAGCCCTCCCCCCACCATTGAATTCTAATCCTTCCATTCATTTCCTGCTCATCTTCCACCGTTACTCCACCTCTCCTTGCTTTTGTTTCTCATGTGTAAAGTGGAAATGATAATAACATTACTACTTGACTGAGTTGTCCAGGATTAAATGAAGGAGCACTGTGTTGCAAAAAAAAGTGGGAGGTATTAAAATGTTTGCTTACCAAATGTTAACTATTTGGTCAGGCCCCTTCTCCTCTGTCCCCATCCACGGTTTCTCTCTGGGTAATCACTCATCTACTCCCATAGTTTTAATGCCACCTATTTCTTTTCTTTTTTTAAAGTTTTTTTGAGACTAGGTCTCGCTATTTTTGCCTGTGGAAACCGCAGGCTCACGTTGCCCGGGGTACCACAGACTCAAGCGATCCCCAACCTCAGCTTCCCAGGTAGCCAGGATTACAGGCAGGTACCACCACGCCCAGCTATTTTTTTAGGACTAGGTCTATGTGACCCCAGCAGGACTTGAACCCCGATCCCTGTTCCCAGCCACGGCTTCTTAGGCTGTGGCTTACAGGCATGCGCCACCATGCCCGGCCTCAGTTCTCCCTTTGGTCCGAGTCAACCCCCACCCCCCACCCAAATTCCACTTGCTTTGGACCTCGACATGAAGCTGCTGTACTTCTTGGGGCCCATCAGGCCACAGCCACCCCACCAACATCACCAAACCCGTCTGCTGTCTCCCAGAAGCCCAGGAGCTTGGCCCCTGCAGAGGCTGGCGCAGGGCAGAGCGGCACCTCCACTGCCGGGCAGCGCCTCAGCGAACCAGGGACAGACGGGGACCTTTGTCTTCCCCCGGGGCCTCCAAGGCACCTGCCCAAGGCCACCCAGGGCGCAGCGGTGGAGCGGAGCCCGACCTCCCAGCCGTCGGTGGGGGCGGTGACCGCCCGGGGCCTTCCCACGGCTAGGTCTGCGCGTCACCGCGGGGGCGAGGGGGCGCCGGGGCGCCCGAGGCTGCGGCGCAGGGAAGGGCCCTGGGAAAGGGCGGCGGCGGCGCCCCCGGGGCGGGACCGGGGCGGGGCCGGGGCGGGGCCCGACTTCCCGGCTGGGAGCCCGCACCCGCCGGCTGAGAGCTGGCAGCCTGAGCTCGCCATGAAGCGGCCCAGGGAGCCCAGCTGCTCCGACAGCGAGTCCGACGGACCCATCGACGTAGGTCGCGAGGGTGAGCTGAGGTAAGCGCCAGGATGGAGGGGCCGCGCGCGCCGAGGGCGAGCGGAGTGGGTGCGGGGACTCCGGGTGCTGGGACCGGCTCAGCGAGCTGGGCGCTAGTCCTCGAGGGCAGGGCGACCTGGGAGACAAGGCTGTGGGTGAGTGTGGTGGGTAGTGTGTGTGCCGGGTGTGCCGCTACACGCCCCAGAGCCTGGGGTCCTATGTGTGCGCTCTGCCCTTTGGGGCTCCGGACGCAGGACTCAAGAGTTCACCTCAGGAGTCTGATGTCCGATTGGTGATCATCTTTCCGTCCAAGTGCCCAGGTGGGCCTATTGGTGAGGAGTTTTCCCTGAAGATCTTCGGGAACCCTCATAGATTGTTGGTACCAACACACACACCCCCTCTCCGGAATCTGCTGACTTTGCAGAGTAAGCATGCTTTCCCAATTTTACCCTTGCTGGGGTGCACTTTTCATATTAGTGCACAAAAGACTTCAAAAAAGAAACATTCTCCCTCCAGCCAATTGGGCTTTAGAGTTAAGATTTTGGAATTGAAGAAAATACCCCTTTGCTTGTGGTCAGTCAAGGATCTCGACTCTGATTCCAGTGCTCCTCCTGCTTTGCTTCGGGCTGCCAGTGTCTGTAAATATTCAGAACTGCTTCAGGTTCGGCACGGTGACTCATGCCTGTAAGCTTCAGCCTATGAAGCGGCCAGGGCTAGGGATCGCAGTTCGAGTCCCGCCAGGGGCCCATAGCGAGACCTAGTTCCAAAAAAATAGCTGGGCGTGGTGGCACACACCTGTAATCCCAGCTACCGGGGAAGCTGAGGCTGGGGATTGCTTGAGTCTGTAGTACCCCGGGCAACATGAGCCTGGGTTCCACGGGCAAAAATAACGAGACCTTGTCTCAAAAAAAAAACAAACAAAAAACCTGCTTCAAAACTGCACTTGTGCACTTCTGTAAGCAACCTAAATTTCCACTTGCTCACCAATAAAATGGGTATAAATAATAGAACCTACCTCATAGACTTATTACGGGGAGAATCAAATGAGGTAATGCATGCCAAGGGTTCACAAAAAGGTCTAAGCGTAAGACTGTCTAGTGTCAGACACCCAAACATGTGATACCAGAAGCCCTGAGAGGGCATCAAGGGAATCTGCAGGGCTGGGTCCCAGCCCCAAGTCTGCCACTAATTCACCATGTGACCCTGGGTCTTTGCTTTCCCTTTCTGAGTTTGTTTCATCAATAAGGCAGCAGGAGTGGGAAAGGGAGGGCCATCTGATCTCTTTGCTTATCCAAACCTGATGCTCTAGAATCCATTTGGAAGAGGGATTTAGTTCATTCTTAGGATGCTTTTGAAGGCATTTCATCATTTCAAGCATCCCCAGTTTTCTGAGACCAGAGGGTCCTTCTTTAGTCACAAACCACAAAAATGCCACCAGCTTCCAATTATTTATAGATCCTAATAGTAGACAGGCAATAGCTAGTTCCTTCACATCCTGTACATTAAATTTTGATGTGAATAGCACAATTTTCTTTGCAATCTATTCGCCTTTTAAAATTCTTTAGCAGGAACTGCTCTTTTCACAAGCAACTGTGAGTCTGTGCCTGCTAGAAACGGGAAAGTTTCAACACTGTGTCAGGGTGGGAGGGCTAGAGGGGGGGTCTCAAATTCAATGTTGTTGGGTCTTCAGGAATCAGAAGCACAAAACTGATGCCAGAGAGCTAGGCTGATCCTAGGTGGCATCTGTCCTCCAAGAACTTGCAGCCTTGTCAATGACATGCCAGGTCACACAAAAGACCATGTGAACTGGGAGAACTTCTTGGAGGTGGTGATGGCTGGGCCATGACATAAAGGATCAGTGGGCAGTTTTTTCCCATATAGCAGTTTGTCCTTTAAACCAGAGCTGGAGGGACATTTTTAGAAACTGTCTAGCTCTTGGAGAAGCAGACCTCCTTAGAGGAGAGAAAGCAGTTGGACATCTGGCAGAAGCTGACTTATAGACCCCTCTTTGTAGCACTCACCAGAGCTCCCTCCCCCAGGCAAACATCAATGCTTCAATTCAGGGAGGGCTGAACGATGCCTGCTGTGGCCCAGACCCTGGGCTGGGCTGGGCTGGGCTGGGGGTGGGGGGGCCCAGATGTATCCTGCTCAGCCTCTGCCCTCCGGGAACTCTCAGAGAAGAAGAGCTTCTTATACAAAGAAAGCCAGATAAACAGTGGCAAGGACCACAGGACAGGGGTACCCTGTCTCCTCCAGGGTCAGGGGCAGGCTGCAAAGCCCCCACACTCAAAGATCTGAGAGTTAAGAGCATTGTCACTGTCACCATGGGCGGCCACCTGGTGGTGGTGTCCTGCTCTGTACGTGGGAATCACCCACAGAGCTCCTATCTGAACATGGCCTTCTGACACATGCTAGGGCCCAAAGGAGAATATAAGCCTCTCTCCACCCCCTCTGCAAGCATGTAATAAGCACCTGTCACATGTCACTTACTGGATTAGGGTCTGTGGCCACATGGCAGCCTTTGAAGTGAGATAGTCCTGGGTTTGATTCTTACCACCATTAATTCAGGCAAGTGACTGTACCTGTTTCTAAACCTCAGTTTTCTCCCATATAAAATGGGGGATGAGGAGGGGTGGAAAGTACCTCTCAGGGGGAGGCTTTGATGAGGTAATGTACCTAAAAACATAGCCTTTGCTTCGACTCAAGGTGGCTCCTTGTGGGTGTTGCTCTCCAAGGCGTCACTGCTCAGCTGGAGGTGCCCTGTTCAGGAGGCAGACAGTCTCACAAAAAGACTAGAAGCCTGAAGACTGGATTTATTGGGCAAGAGTCTTAACTCTTTGTGTCTCTGTCACTCCATCTGTCATATGATTATTTTCCCTACTTGGAAAGTGGGCCCAATAATTCTTAACTCACAGGGCTATTGTGAAATAAGTGAGAAAGTAAATGTGGAAGTGCTGTCCAGAACAGAAAGTACTGGCTATGAGGTGCACATAATGGGATGATGAATTTATGGGTGTGTGGGGAAGAGCACTGGAGTAAAAGCCAGTACTTGGCTCCAGTTCTGGAGTTCCTCCTAATATGCTGTGTGACCTGCAGCAAACCCTACCCCCTCTCTGAGTTTACTCATTTTACAAGTGGATTCAGTGCTCTCTGAGGTCTCTTCATCAAGGACTTTGAGATTCTGCCCTTGGGTGATGACCAGTGAATGGACGTCTGCAAGGTTGCTACAAGGAAATCCCAAGAGGGAGCGGAGGGTGAGTGTCCAGGGTAGTCAGGAATGGCAGCCAGGTCAGCTAAAAAAAGGTGGCTTACTCTCAGGAGACCACCTCAGAATTCTGGCTAGGGACCACTTGAGGCCCGCAGAACAGATCTTGGTGGTCAGCATACTCCTCTGATTCCATGAAAATCTGCCCTATTTTCAGACTCTCAGACTAAAAGCTCCCACACCTCTTCCCACTGTCAGGGCCAAATCACGGCCTGGAAGCTAGTTCTGGCTGAGCTCTTGGGAGCTTTAAGGATAAGGAACTGGAGGGCTATTCAGACAGACAGGAAATTGGAATTAGGAGGGAAAACAATGCTGAATTTGGAGCCAGAAGATATGGATTCCCATGCTGGCTTTGTTCCTTAGCAGCTGCGTAGGCTGGACAAACTGCTTTGGCTTCCTGAGACTCCGCATCTTCATCTGCAAAATGGGACTTTTGTTGCACTCAAGGAGAGAAAAATAAATAGTGATGCCAAGAGAACTGTGAGCTGAGGTTTGCCTGGGAGATATGCGAGTGGGAGGAGATGGATAATACTGCAGAGAACAACTGACCACGAGGCTGGAAAAGGGAGCCCATTTGCTCTGAAAAGGGTGTGTCAGGCTCCCACAGATGGTCCCAGAGGAAGGATCAGGCTGAGAGGCAGTGACGTAGGCAATGCTAACCCAATACCCCTAGAGAGGCCTTATCCAGCCTCCAGGGGCGAGGTGGGGAGGAGGCCATGTTTCTTAGTATACCTCAGCAACTGGGGCCTGTCCTGAGTGAAACTTTGCAAACAAGCTCCCCTCCAGATCTCAGGACCTGTCCCTGAGAGCCCTGGGACAGGGACAGGAAGCTTGCTGGGCCACCTTTCCAGGAATATTCACAGGCCTCTTACCAGCCTTTCTTGTCCAGATGTTTAGATGGGATCATCTTTTCCAGATGTGGCTGGACAATGCCAAGGGCAGAGTAGTAGGATTTGATAAATGTTGGCTTGGTCTCTTCTGCAACCTTCTCTGTCTGAGCAATTGATGAAATCAAGCCAGGCCAAGAGGGTGGTCTCGTGGGTTAGGACCCTCCTGGTGAGCCGCTTAGGCTGTGCCCCATTCTACAAAGGCCTACAGTGTGGCTTTCATGGTGTGTGCCTCTGTCCTGCAGTTCCAAGGCAAAGAAGATGGCAGGAGAGAGTTCTTCAATCATGAGCTGGGCCATGTTCCAAGCACTTGCTGAGGACAAGGGCTATCATCATGAAAGCAACAAACATGGTTCATGGTCTTGGGAAACTTGTGAAGTTAGAGAGATACTTTAATTAAATAATTGTATAAGTATAAACCCTCCAAAGGGCATAAATGCAAGAAGCATGTGAACATAGGATGCGAGGAGAGCACAGAGCAGGAGGTACCTGTTAAGGGTGGGGTGTCAGAACAGGCTCTCTCAAGAAGGTGATATTGAGGAAAGGCACGGTGGCTTGTGCCTGTAATCTTTAGCCTATGAAGCCGCCGGGGCTTGGGATCGCGGTTCGAGTCCCGCCTGGGGCCCGTAGTGAGACCTAGTTCCAAAAAAATAGCTGGGCGTGGTGGTGCGCGCCTGTAATCCCAGCTACCTGGGAAGCTGAGGCTGGGGATTGCTTGAGTCTGTGGTACCCCGGGCAATGGAACCCTGCAGTTCCACAGGCAAAAATAGCGAGACTTAGTCTCAAAAAAAAAAAAAAAAAAAGGTAACATTGGAGTTGAGGTTGGAGAGGTGGTAGAAGTTACTGATAGAAGTGGTAGAAAGTGGTAGAAGGGGCTGGAGCTTGGGAAAGAGAGATGGGATGGACCAAAGAGTTCTAGGCTAGGGAACACTATGGGCAAATCCAGGAAGGAATGCAGTCACAGCCTAGGGCAGTGAGTTTAAGAGGTGATTGGCCAGGTGAGCCACCTGAAGGATGGTGGCCTTGGTCCTGAAAACACTGGGAAGTCACTGAGTTTTAATGGCACACAAGTTCAGACTCATAGGCAAATAGGCTTATTGGGGGGCAAAGGGCCCCCAAAATAATCTCTTGCGGTGGTCCAGGCAAAATACCATAAAGGCTTGATTGACCCTGAGAGCAGCGGGAGAGATTAGGAGGACAGCTGTGAGATGTTTTTCAGACATGGAACTGGCAGGATCTGATGAGGTGGGCTGAGGACACAGGAGGGATCAGAGCTGGCTGGGTGCCTCGCAGAGCTGGGCGATAAGGCGGATTGGGGGGC
>PVHY01034970.1:0-10081 GCA_004024945.1 Uropsilus gracilis
GGTCCAGGAGGGCAAGGAAAATCCTGATTTCTAGGGGAGCTAAAATCAGAAGTTTCCATAATATGCCAACTTTACTAACATTCCCCTTCCTCTTATTGACAGTCATGATCAGGAGAGCACATATCTGTGTTCAGGAGATGTCACTATGCGCTCTCCTGTGCCATTCACATGACACATTCACAGCAGCAGCAGTCTCTGTGGGACCCAACTCTAGTCCTGTGTATGTGTTATTGTAGTGTGTACTGGCACACACACACATACATCTGTGATGCTGCAGTTAGCTACATTGTGCATTTTGCCTCCACTCCCTGTCCATAGTAAATCTCCTTCATTTTTCATTCATTAAAAAATACTCAGGTCTTTATGCCAAGAGGGATACCTGAGGAGTTACAGTGGTGAGAGTCCCCACACTTAAAAAAGCTTAGTACTCACTTCTACCACCAAGAGAGGCCCAGGTATTCTACTAGAGCAGAGCATTTTGTAAATATACACATAGCCAAATCTGTGGATTTATAACAATGCATGCATATATCTATGCATGTTCCACAATTCCACATAAATTCATGGTCACCGTACAAGCTTGGCTTCTCTGATGAAAAGTGAGGCTCCTAGGGGTCCCTGGGTTTGGGAGGGCTCTGGCAAGCTTGCACAGGAGCTCAACAGATAGGTGCTCACTCGGGAGAGGCTAAGCTCATGTGGCTCCTTCCAGAAAAGCTAGTCAGAGAAACTGGCCCCCAGCTGAGAGTCATTACTCAGGAGCAGAATTCTCCTACCTCCACACTCAGGAGTGTCAAGAGGCAGCCCTGAGTTTGGTGAAGATGTAGGACTCAAGGAGCCTCACCTTGAAAGCCAGATGCTCCACAAAGTAGCCTGCCCCGTTGTCTTTCTCAGTCTCATAACGGCTGCCAGCATCAATCCACACTCCCACCTAGAGAAGAAACCAACAACAAAAGTAGCAAATAAATCACCCAAACCCCCACTTACATCCTACCTCAGGTGACTCAGCAAAAGCCCCCACCTTGGGGATCCCTAGTTCCATGTTGGGTGAGCTGTTCTGTCAAGATCATCACAGAGATCTAGTCCGTTAACTTCCTATTTGTTTACAACTGATTTCAATATTTTCACATCTTCTTTCCTAAGAATTGTCACATGACAAACTCTTACATGGATATCTATTTTGCATCCAACATCTTGAAAAGCAAGCGATACTTTACAGTATGTAGAATCCTCTGATCATAACTGATAGCATTCTTTCTTGGCCCTTGAATACAGTCGTGATTTACAATCTAGAGCATCTGAAGTATCATGGAAAAACAGTCCTCTCAACAACAATCAAAAAAAAATTTAAAAAATCAAATACAGTTGACAAATTGAACAAAAATGAAGGGGGGAAAAACTTTTCTTTACCAAGCTTTCTTAACTGGCTTTGGGTCAGTTTATAACTGGAAGTTGCCCATCACCTTTTGCTGTGTTCAGTTTTTTGCTGTGTTCAGTAACATGTCACATTATGAATAAAACCACTTGACCCTGAAGTTTCGGGTGGGCTGTAAAGGAAAAATTACTTCTTGAATATCTCATCTATTTAATGTATCTATTTAAGTTTTCTAATCCCTTGAGTCAATTTTGAGGGTTTATAATCTTTGTAAAAATCATTCTTTTCACTGGCGTTTTCAAATGCATTTCTTCCACAAGTGCATTCCTGTCTATCCAGTTGTCTTTGGTCTGTGAAACTGGCGATCACCTAATGTCTCTTACATGGGCTGCTTAAGGAAAAGCTGAAGAACCTAGTCTTCTGCCTGGCAGGAATCATATACTGAATGAGTGTTGACTACAGTGAGCATTGTCCCAAGAAACCAAGGAATAGCTGGGGTCGGGTTGGAGGGTCAACCCAGCAGTGAGACGGAGTCTGACACAAACCCCAGAGGACTTGAGCCCAAGGTCACAACCCGACAGGGAAAAGACGTCAGGCCTAATATGGAGGCGCACTCCCGACAATTGCTCCCACTCACCGTGCAGGTAGGCTGGTTAGACTGCTCCGAAGCGACCCGCAGTCCATTGTCCAGTAGGCTGACCTGCGTCTCTGGCACACTCTGGAGGGCCTGGGCGAAGGTGGCAGCGCCCCGCAAGGCAGGAGACCTCAGCAGAGTCGGCTGCTAGAAAGGGACGGCCGGGAATGAGGACTGGGTCGGGGAGGGGGTCGTATCTAGGCAGGCAGGTCAGCAGTGGAATCCCCGCCCCCGCCAACAGGCCAGTCTCGAGAATTCCTTTAAGTGCCCTGGCGTGACCTTCCCACGGCCCTGACCCCGCAACCTCTCCAAACTCGATCCGCCACCGCTAACAGCCCACTCCCTACGGATGATCCGAAGCCCCGCGACAAGCAGCCCTGTTCTCTCGCAGCCACCTCACCGAGCGACGGGTGCTTAGCAACACTCTGGCCCCGGCGCCAGCGGCCCTGCAAACAGCGGAAGCCGCCATCTTCTAGCTCCAGTCAGCCCCCAGCCAGACCACGCATGCGTAAAGTGGACGTCGCGGCGCCGGAGACGCAGGCGCAGTACCCGAGACTTGACTGTCGCCTCCTGGCGGAAGTCAGGGATAGTCGCCCCTAGCTGCAGCTGGTTGGTCTGTCCTCGCGGGCGTCATCCTCCCGACTGTCTGTACACTCCAGGAGGGGCCATCGCGCTTCTGTTCATCTGCTCCTCTCACCAGTGGTAGAGTGCCTGATGTTTTTCGCAAACTGCGGGCGCATCAATTGACTATATGCTCAGATCGCCTTGGAAGACACAGCCACAGGATGCCAGGGTAATGGACCTTCTGGGCTAAATAAAGTATTAGTCTGGAATCCTGGACTAGGAGGCAACTGATGAAAATAATGGTTTCATCACTTTTTTAAAAATTAAATATATTCAGATGGTTTATGTGGAAATAATTTAATAAACAGGTATCCTGGCTTCAAGTTTGCTTGCAGCCTTTCGCTTTTACAAAAGACCTACATCAGTACAAACATGCTTTTACTACGGGAAAGAAATTCAAGAGGATATTTGCTGTTACAACAAAAGTGAAAAACGGCATTTCCACGTCTGTGGTAAAAATAAAATAGCATTTTGTGTTTATTTTGCAGCAGCTATAATAGAGAAGTGGGCACCTAAGTTCCTTCTCTAGAAACTATGCTCATTTATTATGTACATAGATATGATATGCAATGCATCGTATCATTCCTGCTTTAACTTTATGTTAGTGTTTTTTTTTTTTTTTTTTAGGTTTTATGTGTTATTTGGTATGAGTTGGTAGGCTATTGGGAGGGAGTCTAGGAATGCTAAAAAAAAATTTCTGTTCCATTGATGGTATTTGCTTCTTCACTCCGGCTTAGGAAAGATTGATAGAAACACTATTTTCAGATGGTGGGAAGTCTGTATTAAAAGAAACTTCAGAAACTAGTCTGTGAAAGGATCCTTGTTTGGGAAACCACATGGGAAACTCATGCATGCACATACACGCTCTTATATGGTAGGTGCAGGCGCTTGCGCTCGCACACACACAAAGCATCATTGTCTTCATTTCAATAAATGATACCTCCATTAACTTAGTTGCTCAGACTAATAATCAAGGTCTTTCTCTCTCACTCTCCCCCCCTCTCTCCTCTATGTCTAGGCACCTTTCCCCTCCTCCAATCCCACTGCCACCCTGGGGTGAGAAAGGAAGGTCAGTATACAACCAGGAAATGTGATGTAGACACACCTATCAAAAGGTTTATCACAAAGAAAATATCACTTAAAAGGTCAACAGTAGCCACTGCAACAAGTTTTGGCAAGTTTACAGTGACTCATTGATCTTCTAGAATTTACTTGGCATATAGAATAAGGTGAAATCAAAGTACCTTTTTCCTCCCTAAACTGCAAAGTAAATTTAAAACCGCATTTGTCTTTCTTGATCCATCTCTCTTTATCATTCCCTAGAGAGTCTCAGAGCTGTAACCAAGTCCACGAGGGTTGCCTGGAAGGGCCCTGATACTCAGCTTACTCTCTCTACTCAATATTTCTGATATACTCCTCCGTTTATTATTCTAGATTGTTTTCTTGCAATTTTAATTTCTTATTCAAAATTGTCCTAGCATATATATACACACATATATACACACACACACATATAGGTACATATATATAAACTAGTTATCTTATTATGTGTATAATTCAGTGACATTAGAATATTCACAATGTGTATAATCTTTACCATTATGTATTTAAATGCAGAACTTCTCATCATTTCAAATTTTGTACATGTTAAGCATTAATTGCCATTTTCCATTTCTCCAGCCTCTAATAATCTTGATTCTATTTTCTTTTTTCCTTTTTTAGAGACTAGGTCTTGCTATGTTGCCCAGGGTGCCTGCAGACTCAAGGGACCCCTAGCCTCAGCCTCCCAGGTAGCTGAGATTACAGGTGCACACCACCACACCCAGCTATTTTTTTTAGAGACTAGGTCTTGCTATGTTGCCCAGGATAGTCTCAAACCTGCAGATTCAAGTGATCCTTGGCCTCAGCCTCCCAGCGCTGGGATTACAGACGCATGCCACCATGCCCGGCTGATTCGATTTTCTACGAATTCATCTATTTCAGGTTTCTCATGTAGGTGGGGTTATACATTATTTGTACTCGCCCTTTATATTTGGCTTACCTAAGTTACTTATCCATTCATCTGTTGATGGACACAGGTGGGCTAGCATACCTGTCTAAAGGGCAGTTGCTTTTCAATTGTTTTTACCACCACCATCCCCCCTTCTCTGTCTGTAAAGAGTCCATCAGTCCTGTAAATTGTAAAGAGTCAATCAGTCCTGGCTAGCCAAAATTTGTAGAGTCAATCAGTCCTGGCTAGCCATAAGCTTGCAAAGAGTAGGTGCTTGTTAAACTATATAGAATGTAGATGTAGACACAAGAACTTTAAACTTCAATGCCTTTACTTCAGATCTTCATGCTTTTTTGGGAGGTACCCCCAGCTTGTCTATAGAATCAAGTATTTTTGGAAAACTTGCAATTTACTTTGTGTTCAATTAGGACCACTGTCCCTTTTCACTCAGGCTCCCCTCCGTCCCACTTGCCCTCATGTGGGAGAGGTTGTGACATTTTTGGGTTCCAGCCAAGAAGGAAGGTAGGTTGGGGATGTTCCCAGTCTGGGTTCCATGTGATGTAGACGCCAAGAGGGAAATCAGGATGTTTACCAGGGAGTCCTTTAAGATCAGTGCCTGAAGGAGGGAAGTACAAGGTTGAGCTGAGGGGGAAACTAGCTGTGATGGGGGTCCCTTCAGCAAAGCAGACCCATCCACTCCTACCTTTTCAGTGTCTGGAAGTAGCAGGCCTTCCTCAAGGAGGACCCTGGCAGCACATCTATGAATTTACCACAGGATCACACTTGACTTGGGCTTAGAGGGACACATTTGTGTAACTTGTTCCCCTCCTATGTGTGGTTTTTGTTCCTATCCTGGTGTACCTCCAGGAAATTTCTACCAGGTCAGAGCTCCCGGGGTCCCAAAGAGGAGGCCCGGTCAGAAGTGAAAGGGAGCCGGGTGCAGTGGATTACATGCCTGTAATCCCAGCTATTTGGAAGGTGGAGGCTAGGAATCACTTGAGTCCGTGGGTTCGGGACCACCCGGGCAACATAGCAAGACCTCATCTCAAAAAAACAAAAAGTGAAAGGGCCTATTACATCAAGACCCTGCCCCACAAATACCAGCACTAGAATAATCGTGAGCCATGGAAGGAAAACAAGGCTTGAAATATGAAAAGACAGAAGCTCTTGTGGAAATTTTTCCCAGATCATACAGCTACTTTATGAAAGAAAGTTGATGACAGTTTCCCAAATTTGACAACAATCCAGACCATTTATGTGACACTACTAATAACAGGTTAGGAGAGAAATAAATTTTAGTCAACTGTATTATAAGGGAGACCAAATTATCTTTCTGTTCTCTGTATGGAAAGTATATCCCCTCAAATCACAAACTCCTTATCTTACTCCTGTCAGAGTGAGCAGCCAGAAAATATAGGGGCAAAAGAATTATAGAAATGTGTCAAAGTCATCACAAATGCTACATTTTAAATTTGGCACTGTAGCATCTGAGAACTTTTTTAAATTGGTAAGTTGTCATGATTTCCTTTCTCATTTAATTTACTTCTGTTTCTACTTTTTGTGTCCTTTTTCTACAAAAGACCCTAAAAACACATAGGTCTCAGTACCCACTCAATCTGGGTTGCCTGTGGTAGGAGGAGGGAGTGAAGACCCCTTTGGGCACACTCCACTTCTAACAAAGTGCCAGGTACCAGCACATGTATGAGATGGCACAAAGGCGAAGGCAGCTAGGGTCACTCTCTGCCCTCTACCTTAGTTCAGGCCCAGCAGCCCCAACTCAGAACCCTAGCTGACTCCCCGGATTATCACCTCCTCTGGGAAGCCCTCTCTGGCTCATCCAACTCTGCCCTTCTGGTTAGACTTTCTTCCATCACACTAGAGACCCCAAAAGGGCCCCAGAGAAGTGATAATTGTGAGTGAGATCCTTAGGGAGGAGAGAACAGCAGGTGGGAGCAATGAAGATGTGTGAGCCAATGTGAAGTCCACCTGCCTACCCACCCATCCTGGGCACCAAGGCTTCAGCAAGTCTGCTGGTTCTAAAAGCAAAAAGAAAACACAGGGTCCAAGCAGGCCTGAGGAGACACACAACCCAAACTTGGCCCTGAGCCTCAAACCACCCTCACCCCCGCTAGCCCCATGTAAAGAGAGGCATATATTGGGTTACCCACTCTGGGCAGAAGTTCCCTTTATTTGGGTTTGCTGCTGCGTGGCTAGACTCTGCAGATGGGTCTCGATATGGGCCAGGAGAGAATCCAGCATGTGCAGGACCCCCAGGAGCAGGGCACGGTCTGAGATCGGGGCCCGCCGTCTCCAGGGTGCAGAGGGGTCAGTGGTCACCTGTGGATGCTGAGAATAGGACCAAGAGGCAGGAGTAAGCGGGATGGAGGTGTGAGGAGGGGTAATAATGAAACTAGAGAAAGGGATGAAGGGGGGAATTGAGGTTGATGGAGGGTCCCTGAGGGCCTAGGTAGTCATAGGGCTCTGGATGAGGAATTAGGGGTTCAAAGAGGCAAATGGGGCAGAGTACTGGCCAAAGGAAGTGGCCAGGGGTTACCTGGTATCGACAGATACAGGGGCCTGGGATGTGAGTGGTGGAGGGGCAAAAAGCAGGAGGCCCACAGACAGGTGTGGGAGGATGGGTGGACTGATTGGATAGAAGATGAGTTCACTAGTGATGAGTGATCCAGAGGCTGGGGGCACAGCAGTGCTGCGCTCACCTCACCCGTAGTGGCTTGCGCATGCCGCCGCTGCAGCACTGCCCGCCTGATGAGCAGCATCATGGTGGTAGTGAGCGTGACCCCAGCCATGGGATAGATGTGCTTCCCTTGCAGGCCCATCCAATAGCGAGGACAGCCCAGGCTGACCCTGCAACCATCCAGGCTGTTTGGCTGACACCCCCAGGGCTGCAAGTCCAGCCCCACCTGGTACCACAGGGGCCGTGACCAGCTATGGGTGGGGGCAGCGATCACCAGGAGCAGCAGCAGTGGCAGGAGGGACAGCACTTGTGGCATGGCTACAGCAAGTGCCAGCCGGAACCTGGCTGCTTGGCAACAGGCAAACGCCCCTCCCCCAGGGGCAGGCCAGCTCTGAGGCAACAGGCTCCAGTTCTGCCTATGACCTTTACTGAGGGGCAGCCTGGTCAGAGAAAATGGAATGAGGTGGGTTTCTAGGGTCAGGAAGGATGGTAGCCTTGGGGCCTGGGTGACGCTCCCCACCATCTCAGGAGTGAATGGGTCTCCATCTCCCTTCCCTCCTCATCTAACACCCAATCCCTAAAATTCTAACGCCCCCCTCCCTACCCCCAGACCAGGACTGGCTCCTAATAGGCAGCAACAGCAGCACTCCAGGCTGACCAAGCAGAGTGCACAAAGCTGCTCACTGCTCCCTGACATCCCCATTCTCCACAGAGCAGGAGTAAGTGAACAGAACAGGGATCCTCAAATACAGCCTTGAAGACTCACCTTGGCCTGAGGGGTTCTAAGAGTTTTCATCAGCCCTTCTACCTCCCATAGGCCTCCCTGAAGTGCTGGCTTTCAACACTTTATTCTTCCAGAATAAGGACGCTTTCTGTGACTGGAGTTATGTTCAGTTTCATCCGAGCCTCCCTACCATCTTGGGCAACACCATCTACCCTCCACCCCTCTGTCTTCTGTGACCCTGATACTTCAGAGCATTTCTAACTACCTGTAATTTCTTGTTCGAGGTCAGCTTTCACTCCAGCAGATAAGCTTCATTTGGTCAATATTTACCAAGCACCATCACACGCCAGACACCGTTCCTGGTACCAGGACACGAAGTAACAAAGTAGACAAAGGCCCTAACTTCCTGGGCTGAGTTTCTGGGGGGTGGAAGAGAGCTGATGACTTAGAATCACACTGCGGGGTGCAGACACAGGCCATGATAAAAACCAAGTTGGATAAGGGCTGCTCCATCCCCTCACGGGAACAGAGCCTGGTCTGTAGGTGCCTGGCGGGCAGTGAAGCTGGCCTGTTTTGAGCAGGTGACATGAACCCAGCACTGTGGCACATTCTGTGGTATTTGCTCATTTTATACTCACTGAATAACCCACGAGGTGGGTACTACTACTACTACTACTACCATCCTGCTGTACTGATAAGGAGTATGCTGAGGCTCCAAAAGATTCTATTCCAACCCCCCAAGTCACTCAGAGCATCAGCAGGCCAAAGGGCACCACTGCTGCCCAGATGCTGGCATTTTATGGCAGAAAACACCATGTGCTTGGCTGATAGTGATCTACAGAGCTCATGTGGTCCAATTGCACAACAGGTATTTTCCCAAGTAAATCAGTCAGGCACATTCTGACTCTAGATGCAGCCCAGCTTTACCTGCTGCTATCTATTGCTAAATGCAAGACCTGAACACCAGTGCTTACTCAGATACTGAATCTACAACCTCCAGGTGCTGCCTTTGGGCAACTGCTCTGCCTTGTACGCTATGGGGATCATTTCTGAAAAGCAGCTCAGATTCCACATGCTATACAATTGAGGACAGAGATACCAGAGGCTATGTGACTGGGAGAAACATGAACCTGGATAGCCCTCTGCTCTGGACTGGGCACTCCGGCTCTCCCTCACATACCATGTGTTCCCTGCTTGACCCTGCCCTCCCCAAACCTTCCTCCCAACTTCTGACTCCAGCTTCCACAAGGCGTAAAGAAGGGTCAGGAGTAGGGCTGTAGACCACCCAAGCCCTACTGGGCCCCCACCAAGCCACAGCAGAGCCTGGTGTTGACAAACATTTTTATTCCTCAGGCTGAAAACATGTGTCCTTTCCCAACCCAGCCAGTGCAGGGCTGACTCCAGTACCCCACCCCAGGACAGGCATACTGAACCTGGAGTCCCAGGACCTCCATCCCTGAGTTGTATGTGTATGTGTGTGTGTGCACGCAAGGGCTCCTGGGTAGCATCTGGAGGCAGCCCGGGGGTAGGAGTTTGTAACCCTCACAACCTTCAGAGGTGGGCAGTTTCAGGCAGAGTGGCACCATGGTCAGAGTTTGGTAGCCTGTGTGGACAGAGAAGAGGTCCCAGTCAATTTCCAAATGGTATATATACATCCACCTCCCAGCATGTGGTGGGGCAGAGCCATGCAGGAAGGTTAGACCTTCTGGAGTGAGGGTCAGGACAGGCCATTCAGTAGACAAGGAGCACAGGGTCAAGGGTCAGCTCACCAGAACATGGTTGACAGCGCTGGACCTTGGGTGTTGGAGGGCAAAGATGACAGCATCGTGGACAGAGGCAAAGAGGTGCTGTTTAGTGATGGAGGCATCAAAGAAGTGGCCAACCTCAAGCTGGGCAACCACAGGAGCTGTTGGCAAGTAGATCTCCCCTGACTCACAGAACCACCAGGCACCCTAACCCTGACCCACAACAGAATGCCCTAACTTGTGTCGCTCCTGACCTCCACCACTGAGGTGGCAGGCACTCTTTTTTTTTTTTTTTGA
>PVHY01034971.1:0-10071 GCA_004024945.1 Uropsilus gracilis
GGAGAGGGAGAGGGAGAGGGAGAGGGAGAGGGAGATGGTGTACAGATTTAGGGATTATTGGACAGGAAAGAATTGATGTCCTATGAGATGTGAGGTAGTATGAAATAAAGATCACAGCAAAGATATTTCATATCAGATTTTCCAGAATATTAATTAGTATTTGGCTTGAAGGAAAGACTACATAAAGATTGTAATTGGCAATTTCAGTAATGCACTATTTGATAATTTTTATAAAGAAGCTTACTTATAAATCTCTTAAAAGTTACAAATTCAATGGAATTTCATTCAAATGTCAACTTTTCAGAAAGGGAAAATGATAGTTAATCTCCTGCTCACATCAACTTCTGGTGACATTGAGACTTGGTGTAACTTTTTCATTTGAAAGAGTGTTACCATAGGTCAGTTCACTTTATAAGGAAACATTTAAAATCCACCTATTCTAAATCAGTCTGTGAACTCACCATGGGTAAATTTTCCAGATGCTAAAGTAAATGGGGGAGGGGGGAAAGAGGATGGAATGGAAGCTAGCATAATGGTCAAAAAACTCTTAAAATAATACGATGCCCTATTCAGCAGCAACTCAGAAGAGTGTGCCTATATCTATGCATTTTAGAGATAAAGAAAATGACCTCGTTTAAAATTTATTTACTGTCGTTTTGAAAGATGTAAAAATATTACCTGGATTTTGAATAGTGAAAGAACACTGAATGAAGAGTCAAGAATACTGGGGTTGATCCAGGCTCCTTACCATGTAGTAGGGCTCTGGCCAAGTCTCTAATGATTAAATTCATTCACCTACAAATTTTTAGTTAGGTGACTCCTGACAGCTACTTATAACATTTATACCTTTAACTCATTTAATAGAAAATTACCACGACCCTTCTTTGTTATCTCTGCTCTTTAAGTCAATTTTATATGACAGACTGTGTACTGTGGAACCAAGTATTTTAAAAAATTCTGTCCAAAATAATTCCCCACACCAACGCAGCTCCATACGAAATCTGGTTTTGGTCAGTTTGCAAATACTGTGAAAATAAAAATCAGTTATATTACAAGTTTGTACTCTGTGCTGTAAATGACTTCTAGTTGGTAAATAAATACATGTTACTAATCATTATTACCTAAGAACTCATTTTCTATCAAATCTGCTATTGATTAATTGAATCAGGATAACTGAAAAGTTTAAGATTCAATAACTTAGTTCACATTTAAAGAATACTTCTTAAGTATAACCCTGGACACTATGAATGTGTAGAGCGTATATTATTTTTTAATGAAAAATCCATTGTCTTTCTCCTCACTGATTTAAACTGACAGTTTTCCTATGCTCCTTATACATATACCTTTTTTGTTATAGACATTTTTCAAAGCAGATCATTTTACAATTATTTCTTTTTATAAGGAGGGTGTCATGTGTGAGAGGCATTCCTGTCACTGAACAAATGTATACCTGTGAATGCAATCTGGAGTGAAAAAAAGCATGGGACAAAGGGAGAGAATATAAAGCATATCTGTGTGGAGCAGAGGACAATCAATTAGATTCATTATCTGCTCTACATTCCAGTCACTTCTTTAAAAGAAGAGAAGTACATAATACCATGGCAACAGTTAGACCTACAGTCCGTTATGGTATATAATCATTAAGAGGTCTTCAGTCTCCCCTGAAAATAGATATGAAAAAAATTCACAGTGGTTGCACAAACTCTCTACATTTATGCTGATTAAATGACAAGTTTGTAATTTACAGGTGTCTTATTGCCATGGGAATGCAATCATACAATTCCATTTTAGAATTCAAGGGCTTTTGAAACATGCTGCATGATTGTTAGCTGGGCTGCAAGCTAAGATTAAATTGAAAGGGTGGCATGTAGATTTTAGAACATGGTGTTGACATTTACTGGCCAATCACATTTTGTAACACTCCTGCATGACAGCAGATGTTGACCTTTCAAGCTTTCCCTATCTGCTTTCACGCATTACCTGCAGAAATTAACATAACTCTGCTTCTTGCTCTATGCTGCTATTAATGTCATCCGGGAATTGAGATTCATGAATTCAGTTATTACCCAGGCTTGAGACCCATTTTATACTCTAAGCACAGAACTAACAGCTCCTGGGAGCTGGTATTTTTGGATGTTGCTTCAACTACCTTTGTGGTTGAGGGATAGCTAGAAGCTATGGAGTAAAAAATGTCAAAGGGAACAAGCAGAGAAATAGGCAGAGGAGGACAGTTTCAAGGAGAACGCTTAGGGCCAAATAATTGCAAATGTATAGGATAGGGGAGCTTAAAACATGGAAAGGTACATTTTTAACTAAGTCAAATAATGCCGTGAGTTTCACTTCTCTTGTTAACTGAACCAGGAAAATGATACCCCTTAGAGCCTGTGTGCAGTGAGCTTCAGGGTTTACTCCACAATGCCTGCAGCCTCTATTATCGATGATTTAGGAGAGAAAAAATCTGAGGTAAAGATGTTATCGGTAGCCCTTAGGAGTTCCATGCATAATTGTGAGTCGGATTCCATGTGCTTCCTTCTAAATAAGAATTCTGCCATTTTGCTATCTTGTGATTTATTTTTTTCTGTTCAATTTTCCCTAAGTAGACCATTTGCTTCTTAAATATTTGGAAGCTACTAGTCAATGAAGGAATGAAATTCTGGGACACGGTATTTTCTAGGACAGAAATTAACACCATTGTAAGTCCTGTTAACACATATATTATGATCAATTACATCTCTAGAAAGTTATGGAAAAAGTTATGACACTGTTTATCAAAATCTGCAGACTGTTAAGGGGGATTCTGAATTTTCCTTAACCTTTCTTCAGGTTAGCTGTATGGATTCAGTAAACTTCCTGTCGTTCTTTTAAAGTCCTTGGGAGTATCTATGAAATATCTTAGTCACGGTTCAGTGAATATAGTCTTTTGAAATACAAGCAGATGCATGTATTTCAAATAGGAATTGATCAACGGAGCTCAAGATGTCACCAATGAGATATGTACATCTAGGCTACTTCAATGGCATATCTCTGACTTCCCCTCCGGCAAACATTCTGTACTGATTTTCATGTTTCAACCACAGTAAAATCCCCAGCAATTCCTCTGAAACTAGCATCTCTTACCGTACAGATGAAATGCAAAAACAACAATTTTAAGGGTCAACAACCAACCTTTCAAAATACCTTTCCAATTTAATTCCTCTGAGTCTTCAGGTTCCATGTTTTGAAATTATCAGTGCAGATAGAGAGACCCAAATACCAGATGTACCTCTCCATCTGGATATCCCAAAAGCAGCTCAAGTTAAATATGCCCAAATCTGAACTGATCATCTCCATCCCCTCAACCATGGAATTGACTTTTCTTCCTATAACAAATATGCGAGGTCCACTTTCATCCTTTTCATATGCTTTATCCTTTCAGTTTTATCCTGAGGAATTGAGAAGGATTATAAACAGAGAACTCACATGATACAATTATCACTGAAAAATCACTCCAAAGTACAGGGTGATGGAATTGGATGGAAGCAGTTTCAGCACGGGTAGGACACAAATAAGGACACCTGGGATGGTACTGTTACAATCCAGAGATGATTTTCTTAAACAATGTAGTAGAGTGGTGATCATAAAAGGTGCCAGGACTTGAGATGTATTATACATGTCTGAATATAATTGGATGATATACAGGCATTCATTGTGTAAAGACGGAGATATGTTCCGAAATATGTGTTAGATAATTTTGTACTTGTGTGCACATAACCTTAGCAGTGGATTTTTATTTGCTTAGGGGCTCTGATGAACAAAACACAAGATTCAGCCAAGCACAGGGGAGAAAGATGCTATCAAGAGATGCTGCAAACAGAAGATAGATGAGGCTGCTGCAGAATAATATGCTACAATGTCACAATGGTAACAAAGTCACAATAGATATAATTGTCATGTATGAGGGCCCCTTGTTGATGGAAACATTGTCCTGCAGCACATGGTTGCATTCAGTTTTTGTTTCTAAAACACAGTAGCATCTGGTGTTTCTCATTGAGGAAAGGGACACATAGCATAAGAATGTGCTGGGAAACATGTTGACTTCAATTTTAGAATGTGATTTTGAGATCCTATAAGCTAGCCAGCTGGACATATTTCTCCAGGTGCCCCCAATCTTATATATTTCACAAAACATTCCATAAAATACAATCCCCATCATTCTTTATGTTTGTGGTCCAAAGTTGAATTTACTATTTTCGGGACTTTCTAGAAGAAATCAGGGTGGTAGTGAGGTTGGGCTAAGCTTGTGAAATTGGGCAATTGTACCCAAGGCCCAATGCTATCATTTATTTGCTGTGTGATCTTGGATAAAATAAATTGAATTTAATATGTCTTTAGCGTGGAGCTTCTGAAATTCATATTGGAACATAATAAATAATACTCATTTTATATTCAATTTTTTTTTCAATCTGACCTTATCATCACTTTAGCAGGTAGAGGCAGCATCCTGAACAAGAATATTTCTGCCCCCACAGTTGACCTAATAAGTTCCATGCTATTTAATGGCCTTCTACCCTCTTGCTTAGCATCAAGTCACAAAATAAGGCATCAATAGAATTGATGGGAACTAATACACAGAACTAGAGGTCAAGGCAAGTTTATCAGATATTATAAATGCATTTCCTTAGCAAAGTAGAAGTTCTCTCACCCCATTTTCCCACTAGATGGTATAAGAAGGACAGAAATACCACACTTTATAAGAGGAATATGAAAATATTCTTAATAATTTGTGAATATTAGTCAATTATTGTCTTCAATATTATAAGATTAATAATCCTTAATTTACCTTTAGAAATTTCTGAAATAAGTCTTCCATGATAATGTGCCTCTAAGTACTATTGTAGACCTTTCAATCAGTATTGTGCTGCAAGAGGACCTAATTTTGTAAGACAAACAACAAAACACATCTAGGACCTTAGATTGGTCAGCCTTTCTAGACAAAAGAAAAGACTAGATTGCATTATCTATGTTCAGAGTGTAATTATTTAACATCATGTATGTATAAATGGCTAGAGTGGGAAACTGTATAAAAATAAAATTACTGGCTAGATTTTCAAAAGTGATTTAGTTACAATTTGGGAAATCACTTCCCCAATGTCTTTTAGGTGTACATGCTGAAGTGTAAAAATAAACTGCATTTAATAAATACACACTTTCTGTTATATACCAACAGAAGGAAAGAAAAAATAATCTATTCCACATTTCTCCATTCTTCAGTAGAAAATATACATCCACACATCCATTCTCTTTCACATGTTTCTTCCATCTGACTACTCATGTTCATATAAACATAAATCTATAAAAGTACCCATATTTCACTAAATCTTGCAATTATTTCACCTTTGAAATTAAATCTATATGCAGTCTCTGTCTTGTGCCTTTGTTCTCCTGTACAGTAAGTTTACTTGGGAAAAGCTTGACAGTGTCTTCACTTCCTCTTCTATCTGTACTGTCACAACAGAGTGAAGAGGACTAGACTACAGAGAAGAATTGGCTATCTTAATATATAAAATAAGGGGATGAAGGAGAGCATCGCTTAAACAGAAACCTCCATTCTAAGTTTCTGAATGCTAAGAAGGGCTTGAATACTTCCCTAAAGGACTAAAGGACACTCCTAAAGGACACTAAAGGACACTCCTAAAATAAAAGGATTGCATGGCAAGAACATGAAGATGTCTCAAAATCTGTTACCCATCTTGTCATCAAGTGTCAGATGGAAGCAGCCAAATTTAGTAGAAAACAGAGCTACAGTTTATTCTCACTTTTCCATTTTTTGATCAGATGAAAAGTTGGAAAAATTACAAACCACTTCAATGGAAACTAGTATATGGAGGAAACGCACATTTTGAAGCATGGTCAGAAACTACTGAAATCAGCACAACTGGTGTGAGCAGCCACTGTTGTTGGCAGTACACTAGGAAGATCAAGTATGTGTAGGGACCTAAGACTGATAATAAACATAGTGTCCTAGAAACTATGTTTTATTTCTAAGTCTAAACTCCCATGAGACAGACTGAAGTGAACTATGCTCAATCCTTGGAGAAGGAAGAAAAAAGAGGAAGATGTAGAAGAGTCTAGAGTTCAAAATTTGACTGATGGAGGAAAGGTATACATTTGAAAGAAAAAAGAACTCTTGGGAACAAAAGCTTTTTACTGATGGGATAAGTCCAGATGCTGAGAGGTAAATATTGTGTGGTCACATAGAACAGACATCATTTTTAAAGAAGAATCTGTCGTCGTAACAGAAGAAATGGAGGCCTTAGATAGAGAAACCTTATATATTCACTGTCTCCTCTACTCTTTCATCTACATTTTGTTAATATGTGGCACAGGGAAGTGTAACTAATTTAAATAAAAATTTAAAAGTATACATGCAATATTTCTAAAATATAGATATATGAAGGATGGAAATGATAGCCCCCAGATACCAAGGTATAAAAAGCAAAAGTCATTAGTATTTTATTTGAAAGCCATACAGAAGCTGTAAGTCAAATTATAACATTTTTGGAAAAAATATATACCTTATTGAAATCAGTACAAGAAGTAACTCTTTGAAACAAAACAATTACTCAAGAAAGATATGTCTAGATAACAAAAGGAAGAAACTTAAAATTTAGGAAAATAAATTTTAAAAATAGGACAATATTTAGAAATTAATCCTAAATTTAAAGAGGCAAGATGGAAAATCGACTACTGAAAAGCACAAGAAAGAATTTGTAACATAAAATTGAGAAAAATCAACAATATAGAAAAAATGATATAAATGATAAATGATTAGAATATGCAAACTGTTAATGTAGTGAAAGAAGATTGCTTTTTTAGACAAGTGGAACCACAAAGAAAACTAAAACAATGAAAGTAAATAAATGTAATTTAGACATTATTCCTTAAAAATATATGACTACATTTTAGGTACAAACCACTAACTGACCAGCATATATAAGTAAGTTTGTTAGGGTTTTAAAATGAAGGTATCGTTGGGCCGATAAAAATATAAAATACAATTCATTTGAAAAGGAATATAAAAATGTCCTGACACAAACATGTTCATTCAATGTGAGACATCTATAAGATACTAGGGAAAGAAATATGAAGATTTCATATCATACAAGTAGGGACAAACAGTTCTAAACCTGGACAAAATGGAACTAAGTGTGACAGGTATGCAAATATGGACACTAGCAATGGAGTAATTAAAATAAATATGCTATATATATCTGCATATAATCTACATTTAAGACTTGTTTATTTAGACTTTTTTTTTTTTTTAGTTTTTACTCATTTGCTAAATACTTTCCAATGCATATTGATGAAACACATGCATTTCCCCTAACAGTAGGGGGAAAATCATATTTCATTTATGAGTAGCAACATGACATAATTCCTAGTGCCCTGATTACTGATACTTTTAACAAGAACTGAAAGAATTAATGGGTATTAAGCATCTACAATGTGCAAGAATCTCTATGAATCAAAGATATCTGTGAATCAAAGGTATCTGTAAGATAACACAATAATAATATTATAGTCAAACATTTACATACTAAATAGCTTAGCAAAAAAATAATACTGAGTTTTAAGTATTTGACAAAATGCAATGATGAGATGGGAGAGGCCCTTTCATATACTGTTATAGCGAATATCAAATATTACAACCTCTATAGGAGATAATTTGACAAATATATCAAAATTGCAATTACACTTACATTTTTACTACAAGGCATTTATCCTACAAATATGCATTCATACATGGAATAACTTATCTATAAAATTCATTGCTACAATGTTTATGATAGCAAGAGACTGGAAACAATCCAAGTATTTCTCCATTTGGAACTGGACAAAAAAATCTATGGTATACAGGAAATTCTCTATTAGGAATGGAGCATTCTCTGATAGGAGTGATTAACAAGCACATTCAGAGCATGATGCATTTTCAAAAACTTATTTTTGTAAGAAAGGAGAATTAGAAACATGTGTCCATATATACTCATATTTGCTTAAAAAGACTCCAGAAGGATGTACCCATAAACCAAAGAGATGAGCATACAAGAAAGGGATGAATTAGAAGTAACATGAACTAGCCTAGTGAACTAAATCATGAACTAAGAGAAGGGAGCTGTCTACATTCTATGTATCCTATTTAAAGAGGTGGATGAGGTACCTCATATCTTGTTTTAATAACCTGTTTGATATATCCCACCAGACTTATAAATGATTCCCACCAATACAATTCTGGCACCACATTTCCATAAATATTGGCATTAACAACCAGTAAGATTTCAGGTCTTACAACCAAATAAATGGACAAAAAAAATGCCAAAAATACAGAACTGAAACAGAGTGAGAAAAGGGGAGTAAGGGAAAAACAGGGGAGGGGGAGGGCACAAAAGACAGATTATTCACAGGTGATAAGGTGAAGGGAGAATCTCAGGGTAGGCAATGATGTTTTATACACACACACACACATACAGATATACATACATTGACACAGTACTAGTGTGATATAAAAAGCAGGGCAGTAAAATGAAGCATTATGATTCACAGTACTTTGTCACTGATTACTATTATTCTGTTTTAATGTAAGATTCCTATTTTAAAATTTGTCTTATTACATCCTATATAGTACTTCCATAATATGGCATAGTAAATGACTGTGCAAACATCATAGAGGAAATTTTTATCCTAGCAATGGAGATCAGTTAATAATGACTCCAATTTATAGTTAGATGAGACTATGGAATCTATTTTGGGACAGACTTTATCTTAGCTCTAAACTTTGATAGTTTTAAGTGAAAATTAAGTAGTTTGACACAGCATTCAGTGACTATGAGGAAATGAAATCATTTGCTGATCATGTAAACAGACCTCCCACCCCACACTTTAGTCTTTTTTCTGGAGACTTTCATGCAACAATCATGGATAGATGAATTTAAGGACTAATTCAAACATCCTAAAACAAAAGACTTAAAATTAGACCACTGGCCTCCTGATCCTTCAAAACTTCCCTCTGTGTCATCCCTGATGGTATATATCTTGAAACTACTCCTTGTCATGGGCCTGGGGTCACAATTTCTATTTTCATATATATGCCTTTTGGATTTTACTAAAGTCTGATTATCAGAAGTCAAGATATAGATACAAAATAGGATTGGAAGGAGCACGTCTGTTCGATTTCTTTCAAAGTTTTGCCTAGTGACCATGATCATCTTCCAGTTCCCTTCAGCTTGACTAAACTTCAGGTAAATTTCTTCCTAACTCTATATATTTACTTTAGGTAGGTTATAAATACTTTCTCTGCTCCTTTGAGATGTAGATCTCTTTAAACTCGTGCCTAAATGTCTTGTAAAGAGCGAGTAGGCATCTCTTTTCAATGCAAAGGAACAGAGAACCCCAATCTTAGTTTCTTTGCAAAGATATGAGTCAAATTTAGTGGGGGTGTCTTGTTCTAAATTGTAAAACTACTTCCTGTAATGAAGTTACATGAAAGGTTATTTTTTCTCTGGGTAAATACAATTAGCAGATGTAGATAACCTATGTTCTCCCCATACCAGCTCTTAAAACAATTCCCAGGGTTTGTTTCAGTGAAGCTGAGTTGAGATCTAACTCTGGCACAATTGTGGTTAACATCCTTGAGTTAAATCTTCCTTGCATGTTTTACTTTGTACTTTGTCAGGGTAATTTTGGCTTAATATTGGAATTTTTAAAATGTTCTGCTGCTCATGCCAAAACAGAAGTGTTGATAAAGATTATGGTTTTGGGGAGGCGGCTGCCCGCAGCCCAGGCGGGATCCTGGCGTCCAGAGCTCCCTTGCCAGCGGGGAGTGAGGGGCGTCCGGGGCCACCTGGGTGAGTTCCCTCATGGGAAAACAGGGTGGGGGGCAAATCCCCACCTGCCAGTAAGTGGCCACAGCCACTTACAAGCTGGCCTGGGCGACACTGTGAAGCCCCCAGCCCCCGGAAGCCAGGGCGCATGGACAGGCAAGCGGCCCCTGGGTCGTCCCGCCCCAGCGCCGGAACCTTCCAGTGTGCAGGCAAG
>PVHY01034972.1:0-10082 GCA_004024945.1 Uropsilus gracilis
TATCCAGTTAAGGTTAAAGGTAATTACAAAGGGACTGCTTGTAGCCTGCTTTAAAAAAAGAAGCAAGCAGATAGCTGTATCCAGTTAAGTAAAGACAAAAAGTCTTCATATACCCTGTTTCAGTACCATGCGCGAACGTGAGCCTCAGGTTCCATGGGCTAAAATAACAACACCTAGTCTCAAAAAAATAAAATTAAAGTAACTCTAGGAAGGAAAAAAAATCAGGGAAGGGATGAGCATAAAAGATGAAAATTATGGTTTACGGGTGATATAGTGATGGGAGAACCTTGATCTAACTATATATATATATATATATATAATTTTTGTTGTTTACATTGTTAACTATATATATATACTATATACTATATATAGTTATCAACAATGTAAACAACAAAAATGATTAATAAAAAAATTAAGTTTTTAAAAAATAAAAATAAAGTGACCATAAATATACGTCTTAAAACTCAGAAAGCTTTCTTGTCCTTTTATTATATATTAGCATAGCTTAAATTTTAAGAACTTTCTGAAAAACAAGGTTAACTTTCAGATATTAAAGAAAGCTCAGAAAGGGCTACTTTCCTTTGTAAAAATCTTTATTATGTTAAAATGGAAATTCAATTTATTTTATGTGCTCTCAGAATATAAATGTACCTACAGCTCGTTTTTAACTTAAAACAATTTCACAATATACAGCTTTTATATATATATCTCTGTAATCTTTAGCATAGTTTTCTAGGGAACACATGGACATAAACATACCAGATTAGATTTGCTACAAACAGGAGTATACATTATCAGATATAACAAATTATATTACCTTTTTAAGTAAAAGTTCTAGATTTTAATCGAAGAAAAAATATACTTCCATGATGGCCAATCCCTAAAATGACTCAATATGCAAATATAATTTTCAGTCATTTATAATGCATCTGCCTACACAGTTTTTCTAAAGTCCAAGTAAACTCTGGCTTCTCAAAAATGTTATACCATTTATGGAAGCAGAATCTGTTTAAGAAAAGTAATTTTCTCATACAAAACAAATTTTCCATTTCCTATAGTCTTACCTATTCTTTTGAAATAAAATCACTTTACAACTAGGAAACTCTTACAAGACTCGTACATCTCAAAATATGCAACAACATTAATTTCTAGAATAAACAATTCTCAATTATCATAACAGTGAAGAGATATACAAGTTACACATGGTTAAACTTTATACTCCACTCAGCTGAAATGGACCACAGGATCTATTTCAAAAGGCAATCTGGCCTGTTAGACTATACTTTCAAACAATTTGAGATCAGAACCACTACCACTACTAAAAATCTGAATTACTATAGGTTCAAAGAATGAGAGTGTGTGAGTAGACTGCATCTATCTCTCATGCCTGCCCAGTGGGTAAAGGGTATCCACCAACATGTTCTAATTCTCACCTTTCTTGTTTTTGTAAGGTCACACTGAGAAAATAATAAAATGCAGCTAAGTGGAGAAGCTACACTCCACAAGGCTCATGTTCCTGTTTAGAGTGAGATCAGAGTCCAAAGTGCATATGTATGTATATTCCAGTATATACAAATAATACTGTTACATTAATTCTCAAACAATAAACTTTTCAAAAATATGTATTTACAAAATTGAATATTCAACTCTAAATCAAATTTTCTTAAAATCTTTCTACATCATAAGTAGATATAGAAATTGTTAACATTGTCTAAACCCTTATGTTAGGATAAACGCTTTTGGTATTTCTACTTTCAATAACACAGCCTATAGTATACTGTTCTTTCCAATTAGAAAAAATGTTATTACTTTGGTAAAATACACTTAGGGAGCAATTAAAACTTTTACGATCATATCCTTTCTTTCCAGTCTAATTATGAATTGATTTTTTAAAAAGAGTAACTTACAAATCACTAGAGAGAAATTATTTTTGAAATCCCCAAGAGGTTATGATTCAGTCTACTTTATTTATGAAATGTAATTTTGAATTTCAGTGTGAATTTTTGGCATTTCCAAATAATTAAAGTCTCTGGTATTCAACTCTGTGAAATGGCAAGTACACTGGAATTTTGATAAACGGCAGCTCATTAGCTTCTCATAAATGTCAGCAGGTCTATAGTAAAGTATTAAACATAAGAAGTAAAGACTTAGGAGGGGGAAAGAGAATGAGAAGAAATGGACATGAAAATAAGATCAGTTTGATTACCTAAAGCAGAGTTAGTATTTGTTAAATTGTTTGTTCAAGTTGATTCAGCAGGAAAAGTTCTGATATTAACTGTGATGAAAAATAAGCCACCTGAATTTGGGGAAGGTGAAGGAATTATCAAGGTCAAAGGACAGCAGAGAAAATAAAGACACTGTGTGTTCAAGTTTCCTATTTTTTTTGAGAGAAACTCTACTATTGGTATCAGTCCTTTCACTCCCAGCTAATAGCAGTTTATTGCAAAGTAGACATCTGCAGAAGATACACTATTCTTTTCCTTTTTTGTGGTTTATTTTCTTCATTTCAGATCAGTCTGGCCCAAAATGAAAACTACTAAAGGATAACCTTCATCTGAATGCATAAGTTTCCTACAACTATTACAATAAGTTACCCCAAAATAGTAGCTTAAATGTATTATCTTCTGGTTCTGGAGGTCAGAAATTCAAACTTCGTGTCACTGGTCTAAAGTCAAGGTTGCAGTAGAACTAATTCCTCCTGGAGGAAGGCTCATTACCTTCACCAGCTTTTAGAGGCTGTCTAAATCCCCCAATTCACAGCCTTTCTTTACCTTCAAAGCTACTAGTGTATAGCATCTTCAAATCTCTCCACCCAAACTTACACTATCACGTAATTTTCTCTGACCCTTCCGCTCCCCTCTATAGGAGAGCAGTGAAAACATCAGGCCCACTCTGATAATTCAGATCACTCTTCCCTCAAGGTATTTTTTTTTTTTTAAATTGAGTAACACTAATTTATAACATTGTATAGGTTTCAGGTGAAACCTGAAAGGTGAATTATAAATCAGTATCTGTATGTACTGTATCATCTTTACCCAGTAAAAGTCTGGTTTCCATTCTTCACCATATAACTGATCCCTTTTACAAGATTTACCGGAACATTTATCCCTTCTCCCTTCAATTCTAGTAACCACTATTTTGTTCTCATAATCCATCTCTGTTTTGTCTGTTCCTTAGTTTTATCTTCCACATATGCGTGAAATCATATGGTGGTGTTTGTCTTTCTCTGACTTATTTCACTTAGGTGCATCCAAGTTACTGTAAATGACAGCATTTAATTTTTTAAATAACTAAATAGTATTCTCTTTTTAAGAGAGCACAAAGAAACTGACAGAAGTAACTATTAATGTAATCGTTTATATAAAATCCCAAAATTTTCCCATATGAAAAAGAAAAATGAAAGTTCAATTATATCCATTTCACAGGTTTCTTGTACACAGTGGCTGAAGGTTGTTTCTCTAAACTTAAAGGCCTCAGCAATTCTTTACTATTCATTCTATAAATTTGCTGAAAATTTTAATATACTTTTATATATTATAATTCACTATAAATTTAATTATTTCTCAAAGAATTGGGGTTTGCTGTGACCTGTATGACAACTCCCTGGAGGTGCAGCTCAAAATGCTTGACTAGAAACTGCAGTGCTACTCTTTCTTCTCCCCTCATGCTCCTCCTGCCCCATGACATTTGTCAAAAACATATAAAGGGCATTTGTCAAGAATATACTCATACTGGTTACTGATGCATGGGGCATGGGTAACAGTTGAAGCAAAATAGCATGGACTAAATAACATGGACTAAACCCTGATGAATAAGAGGCTTTGGGGAGTAAGGGTTTGGAAAAGCACACACAGATTCCTGGGAATCTACAAGATCACACAAGTGACCACATGTCTGAAATGCTTGAGTCATTGCTTAGAGGAAATCCCTCTGGAAACTGGAACAGGAATAACTACACATTTTTCAAGAGCAACACAAATTTTTATTCTATTGCATCACAGAGATGGGGATTATTTGGTATTAACTTACATGTATAATATAGAACTGGATTCCAAGGAACCTACAAGCTATACAGGCTACTGTGTTATAAAATAATGAAAATCTTTTCTAAAGGAAAATGAATTCTTTACACTGCTCTATTCAACCAGGGTCTCAGCACATATTTTTATATTGTCAAATCACTAATGAAAACATTAAAAAGAAAAAAGAAAAGCACAAAAATAAGTAATCTACAAATATGTATATAAATTCATCAATAAATGATTTTGAATAGCATATCAGTTCATCACCATGCACCAAACCTTACATTTCATAATACAAATCATAAGGCAAATGGAATTACAAATATTCAGATTTAACTTTGCTATAATATATCAATTTTATAAGGTGAATCATACCTGAGTCAGAGTTTTATTAGCATTCATATTGAGGAAGGGAGAGGGAAAGGAGAAAACAGGGTGGGAGAGGCATAATGAACCATGATGGAGGACTGTAGGTACTTTGGTATTAGGAAAACTATGGTGACCACATTTGGGGGGGGGGAACCACTAGTGTGGGGAAAAAAAAGTGGGGGATGTAAAATAATGTCCCATCAAAGTCAAACAAATCTATTAAAATTGAAAGATAATGCCTCAGATGAGAGTATAAGACAAGAGAATAGCTCTGAATAATAAAAACAGGAAGCAATAACTATGCAACTGCTTGCAGTTTAATTGGAATGACCAAAGCTTTAGTGCATTAATTATAAATGTACTTTAAAACAAGGAAGTTAACACCACAAAATGTTCTAGAACATATACATATAAAAAAAATCAGGCTGTTAATACTTAATTGTAATCTGAAAGTTGCTAATAGATATTAAAAGTTCTCATCATAAGAAAAAACTAACCATATGCTGACAGATTTTAACTAGACTTACTAGTCTAGTTAACTAGACAGTGATTATTTTATAATATGGATATTTATCCAAATATTTGTATACCTGAAATTGTTATATTTATAATTCAATGAAAATTTTCAAGTAGACATTAATATATTAACTTAAACATGTTGTCATATGCCATGCTTAAAGTATCATGTATTTCTTCTCATTACCTTAGCATCACATGTCAGTTATTTAATTTGCAATATACCACTCTTATTCAGATTTTAAATTTAGTATTAGTGTACATTCAATTTTCTATATTAGTTTCCAAAAGTTGAAATAAGTAAATATAATGGCTTAAATGTGTAAGATGCATATTCTCCTCAGAAAGATTATAGATACCCACTATTTGGGGGTTCTCAGACCCAATTCTAATATGAGTTTGTATCTGCTTCCCCACAATAAGAAATTCTCAGACACCATCAAGATCTCCAAATACTCAAATCAATTCAGCTCATTTCTGACATTTTCTACCCAGAGACAGTATCAGGTTCATGGTTTTTGAATTGTCAGTCGCTCAAACCAGTCCTCCACTGGTGCTACCTGGTGCCATTTCCAAACCCAGGTTTGTTACCTGTTCTGACCAGCTACAGATTAGCGGTTCCCAGTCTGATTCAGTTAATTTGCTAAAGTGGCTCACAGAACTCAGAAAACCAATTTAGTCACTGCATCACCAACTTGGTACAAGGAAAGAACTCAGGAAGAGCTAACAGGTAAGGTATAGAAAAAGGGTACAAAGGCTCCATTCCTTCTTCAGATGCATCTTTCTCCCCCAAATGTCACACATTCACCAACCGGAAAGCTCTCCAAGTCCCAACTCCTTTTAGTTTTATTGAGTCTTCATTAGTAATCATTAATTCACTGTCAAATGCACTCAAATCTCCCATCGCTGAACTCTCTTGGAAATCTTGGGGTGGGAATGGAAGTTGCAAACCTCTAATCACTGTGCTGGTTCTCCTGAACCCCCAAACTTAGATACTTCCCAAAAAGTCACCTCACTAACATTATGAGAGGCACCTTTAACAACAACACTCACAGCACTGCAGAAGTACCAGGGCTTTTGGAAGCTGTGAGCCAGGAACTATGAATGAAGACCAAGTACACATTTCGTATAAATCACAGTATCATGACCACACAACAAAAATACTACATCATTAAACACTACATTTGTAAAGTGTAAAAAGATGTAAAGTACTCACACATTGCATTATACAGAATTAACTGGAATTTCTGGCTTTGTCAAAAATGATTACAAATATATGCCTCACTTTATAAGAAATAACTGTAAAAAACTGCAGAAATAAAATTTTTATTAGCTGGACTACAGTAAATGAACTACAGAATAAAAGATTTTATTACTAAAAATCCTGCTAAAGTTTCTACATTTCTGGAAATAGTCTAAAAATCACAATTTGGTTCACAGCCTGTGTAGTGAGTTTCCTTAAAATGATTCTGAAATATATTATTTTCTAATTAGTTTTCTTTCAGCATTACAGCATACATATATTCCCATTTTAAACCATCATTCACAAATGCGAGCAAGTAAAAAAAATTTTTTTAATCAAGGCAAAAGAGTGAAAGCTTTCCTAGAGCACATACCTACCTCTGAGAATTAGCCTAGCCATGAAAAGAAAAGTTTTGAGACAAATTATCTAGTAAAGGCTGTAATTGTAAAAGAATTTCCAGGTTCTAACTAACGTAAGAACCAGTATACATACTCAGTCTTGCCTAGCAAGGGAAAAGAAGGGAATTGTCATGAGGAGAATAACATGCTCAAAGATATCTGCAGAATACAAAAAAGAATCAATTTAGGGAGGCAGTGAAATGATCTTGAAATTCTTCAAGTTCTCTAGACCATTAGTCTCCAGAGTCGAAGTGAGCACCTCAGGGATACAAAGATTACAGCAAGGCAATCCACTGAGGCAAGGGAAGAAGAGAGTATTAGAACTCTATTTTATTATTTTTTCATTTGAAAAATAAATTTCTTTTTACTGGTATTATTGGTTGTCACTGCCATCCTCATAACGCTAACTCAAAGTCATGTATGATTTAAGCAACTAATAACACAAGGCTAATTCTCCAGTTTCCCAGACCAATAGAACTGATAGAGGTCTCTCCTACAGGCCACCTCTACATCTGCTCTATTGAGTGGCATTTAGATGCCCCATCATTTAATATGCCAGTTAAATGGATTAAAATAGATATTCCATAGTTCAATTAATTCATAAAATGAACAAGCAGCTTTAAAAGATGCCTGTGAAAAATCTTCTGAGTGAAAACAATAAAAATTAAAACACAAGCAAAGAAGGCGAGGGATAAGTCTTTTTTCCCAAGTACTAGTAGAGTTGATCAATCACATTCATGAGATAAAAACAATGGCAATAATGTTGTCTTGATATGATGTGATGACAACGCACATTATTCTGTTCTGTTCTGTTATTCCTCCCAATACCTAACCCTGAGTTGATTCATGAGAAAAAAATCCCATCTGAAGAGCACTCTACAAAGCACCTGACTTAATATTCCTCAAAACTGTCAAGAACATTAAGAACAAGTGCAGAGGAGAAAGAGATATGGTAATTAAATGCACTGTGGTCTTTCAAATGGAATTCTGAAAGAGAAAAGGTTATCAGGTAAAATTTTCAAATACATCAAGACTGCTAAGAATAGTCTGGTGTTAATGAGGAATGCTCTTTGTCTTAAGTGTATATAATGCTTGAAATATTAGCTAATAAGTCATATTCAAAATTGATAATATATAAGTGATACATGCTTCAAAAGCTTGAAGACTACAAACTCTAGAAAATTATAGGAGTCACCATAGAGGTTATAAATGTGATACTCCTGTTAATATATCATCAATAATTTATTAAACACAATAAATGTCATGTACTAGAATACAAGGATAATCACAGAATTTGATTCAAAGAAGCTAATAATTTAGCAACGTGGAAGACAAGAAAAAAGATAATTAGCATACAGTATAAAAACAAAGAGGAATACAGAGTTGCAAGAAATAGAAATGTCAAGGAATTAAGTGGGAGCATCTAGGCTGAGAAATGAGACATGCAGCAAGGGAGTAGGATAAGGTGCCATCTAAGCTGATTCCAACTGAATATGAAACTGGCTAACCTAAACATGAGGAAGGTGTTCCAGGAAGAGGGACGGGTATGTACAGGTCTAGCACTATATTGTCCAGCACAACAGTCATAAACCAATATGAATATTACACACTAAAAAGATGACTACTGGGTCTGAGATCCAGAATACTTAATTTTATCTTAATTATCTTAGAAGTAAAAATGTTAGTTCTATCCTCAAACTTATTTTTCCAAGTTTAACACAATTTCTACCAATATTATCAGAAATGTTTTTGCAGACAAACTAGTTATAAAGTGCATATGAAAAAAGACACTTGGAATAAACAAAAACGATTTTGAAAAAAGAATAAAGAGGGACTCACTCTTCCCAGTGTTAGGGCACACACTGTGAACAGGACAAGTGTGATGATGACACACAGAATGAAGGAGAACAAGTTAAGTCCAGAAGCAGTCTCAAGAAGCTCAGCTCACTGAGTTTCAGTAGTGTGTAAAGGCAACTCAGTAAGAAAAGGAGTCTTTTCAAGAAATGGTGCTGAGACAACTGTACATCTACAGACCAAAAAAATGAGTCTTGAGTTAAAGCCTCATACCCTGTGTAAAACACACAAAAAAGTTATTACCTTAAATGTAAAACTATGAAATTTCGGGGAGGGGGGGAGGACAACAGACAGGTAAATCTTTAGAGATCACCATAACAGATGTAATAACGAAAAAACCTAAAGTATTGTGAAGATGGGCGCAATGGAGTGTGCCTTTAATCCTGGCCTAGGAAGGGAGGCCGAGACTAGGAATCGCTTGAGTCTGTGGGTTCGAGACCCACCCAGGGCAACATAGCGAGACCTAATCTCAAAAAATAGCTGGACGTGGTGATGCACACCTGTAATCCCACCTAACCTGGGAGGCTGGGGTTAGGGATGGCTTGAGTCTGTCGTACCCCAGGCAACATGACCCTGAGGTTCCCCAAGCAATAGCTAGACCTAGTCTCAAACACAAAACAAAACAAAACAAAACAAAAAACCTACTGTGAGAATTACCAAAATGGGACAGAAACACAAGCGCACATAACTGTTAGACAAATGGTATTATCAGAGATGTTCAATGTATGGTTACTACAAAACTTTAGTTTGTAAAAATCCAGCATGTGCAAAGCACAGTAAAGTAATGTGCAATAAAGGTATGTGTGTGTGCTGTTCTAGGATTTGAGAACTACTTAACCTTTTAACCTTAGTTTCAATGTCTCTTAATAGTGTTTACTTTATTATAAAGACTATCACAAGAAACCAAAATTAAAGAGTATTATAACATGGTGATTCCAAAATAGCAGAAAACTTTCTAAAGGATACAACTATGTCTATCTTAAAGAAAAAGTAGGCTGGAGATAAGTCTTCTGAGCATGAAAATACTTTTTCCCCCTCTTGCATTTCTGTAGAGATTTTAAAGGGACCCAAAAAAGGCAAAAACAACTAGGGGAGGAATGTGCATAAGAGATAAAGATGATGGTTCACAGGTGACAAGGTGTTGGGAGAACCTCAGGGTAGACAACAGTGTAAAAAATATGTATGTGCAATCAGTTTTTAAAAAATTAAATTAGGACCGGGCACGGTGGCTCATGCCTACAAGCTTCAGCCTATGAAGCGGCTGGGGCTAGGGATTGCGGTTTGAGTCCTGCCTGGGGCCCATAGTGAGAACTAATTCCAAAAAAATAGCTGGGTGTGGTTGATAGGGTGTGCCCCCCCCCCTCCTGTTTAAGATTGCAGATTTTAAGGACAGGTAATGTTAAAATGGGGGAATGACCTTAGCTGGAATTTTCCTTTAGGGGGATGCAGGGGGAAAAAAGAAGTGAAATAGTCAAGGTGAAACAGATTTTTTGGAAGGCGGGAAATCAGGGTATATAAAGGGTGTGCAAACAAAGAGAAGGATTCGATTTGATTTAGGATTCAATTGGATTGGGATTTTAATATGGAGAGGAGATGGGAATGGGCCATCTTGTAAAGATGTGAGCCATGTGAGCTTGGCCATGTGGCCACCGAGGGCCTGCAACCCTTGGCTGACCCAGG
>PVHY01034973.1:0-10153 GCA_004024945.1 Uropsilus gracilis
CCCCACAGCCACCATGGGCCCAGGGAGCCCGGCCGCCCGCTGGCCTGGCAAGCCACGAGCCCAGCTGTGGCTCTGCTCTTGAACGGAAGCTACAGATAAGTGCGCCGTCCTCGCCCTCCGCCCGCTCTGCACCCTCCGCCTGTTACCTACACATCTGTGCCCCCCAACACCCTAGAAGCCCACACACATCCTGCCAGGGGGCTGGGGGGAGGAGTGGGGGGGAGCAGAGAACAAAGGCGAGAGGGGGGCCGAGGGGCGGCTCCGGCTCCGCCCCCAGGGAAGAGGTGTCCCCGGCACCTGTCCGCCCCTCCGTGCGCCTGAGAGCCGCGGCCTCGCACGCACGCACGCACGCACGCACGCGTAGGTATCTACGCACACGTGTCTTCACACACGGCCACGTGCACTTAGAGCCGCTTCACTGCAGTGTCCGCCCAGCGGCCACACCCGACGGCACTGAGCTGAAGGCGGGGCCCCAGGCGGCTGCCTGCCAGGGCCGCTCACCCCACATGCCACCCCAAGTGCGCAGGCCCCCCAACCCCCCGGAGCTTCAGGAGGGGTGGGGACCCCTTCGGTCCCCACCCCCTGTCTGCTCTGTGCAGGGCACGGTGCCAGCGCACAGTAGGGTCGAGAACACAGGACCAGCAGAGACACACGCTGCCCTGTGGGACCAGGGTGGGCACGGGGAGGGGTCAGAGGGGCTCTCCTGGTCTCCTGGGGGCCAGGAGGCAGGAGGTAAAGAGGGAAGACGATTCCAGGTAGAGGAGCAGAGGCAGCCACGTGTCCAGCAGGGGCTCTGGCTGAGGTGGGCAGCCAGGGGGTAGGAGCAATGGCGGAAGGGGTGGGAGCCCCTCCCCGGGAGGGGTGGGTAAGGGGGGGCTAAGTCACAGGGACTGGGGGGCCTAGCTCCTCTGGTGGGTGCCAGGAGGGGCGGATAACGGGGAGCTAAGTCACAGGGACTGACTGGAGGGGCCTGGCTCCTTTGGTGGGTGCCAGGAGAGGCGGGTAAGCAGGGGCTAAGTCACAGGGACTGGGGGGCCTAGCTCCTCTGGTGGGTGCCAGGAGGGGCGGGTAATGGGGAGCTAAGTCACAGGGACTGGAGGGGCCTGGCTCCTCTGGTGGGTGCCAGGAGGGGCGAGTAATGGGGAGCTAAGTCACAGGGACTGGGGGAGCCTGGCTCCTCTGGTAGGTGCCAGGAGGGGTGGGTAACGGGGAGCTAAGTCACAGGGACTGGAGGGGCCTGGCTCCTTTGGTGGGTGCCAGGAGAGGCGGGTAAGCAGGGGCTAAGTCACAGGGACTGGGGAGCCTGGCTCCTCTGGTGGGTGCCAGGAGGGGCGGGTAACGGGGAGCTAAGTTGCAGGGACCCGGGGCCGCATCTGGCGGTCCCCTGACTGCTGTCAAGGAGCCTCAGGGCAGGTGCGCTGGGAGGGCTGCAAGGGCGCCGAGACTGGATGCAAACCCTTACATGGAGAACCCCGGGGTGACGGCCGCCCTGGGCAGGTGACTAAGGCACTGGGCCCCGGCAAAGAGCGGGGCCGGACCGTGGCTCCCAGCCGTGCGCCCGCACCCACCTCCATGATGTCCTTGATTATCGGGGTCCATCGCGAGAGCTGGTAGGTCTGCTCGCTGATGCGTTCCTTCCGCTCGGGCTTGCTCCGGCGGCGCAGAGTGGACTGGACACACACACACACAGGGGTCAGCTGGGCCCTCGGGACATGTGCGGGCACATGCACACACAACACACACACGCGAGGTCAGCCTATCAGCCTAGGGACGGACAGACAGACAGACACACACACACACAAGGTCGACTATCAGGGCCCTAGGGACGGACAGACAGACACACACACGAGGCCAACTATCAGGGCCCTAGGGACGGACAGACAGACAGACACACACAGGAGGCCAACTATTAGGGCCCTAGGGACAGACAGACACATATACACGAGGCCAACTATCAGGGCCCTAGGGACAGACAGACAGACAGACACACACACACGAGGTCGACTATCAGGGCCCTAGGGACAGACAGACAGACAGACACAGAGGTCAACTAGCAGGGCCCTAGGGACGGACAGACAGACAAGACACACATGAGGCCAACTATCAGGGTCCTAGGGATGGACAGACAGACAGACACATGAGGTCAACTATCAGGGCCCTAGGGACAGACAGACAGACACACACACAGGAGGCCAACTATCAGGGCCCTAGGGACAGACAGACAGACACACACACACACAGGAGACCAACTATCAGGGCCCTAGGGACGGACGGACAGACAGACACATGAGGTCAGACTATCAGGGCCCTAGGGACAGACAGACAGACACATGAGGTCAGACGATCAGGCCCTAGAGACAGACGGACGGACACACATGCACGCGTGCACACACACGGGGTCAGGCCCGCGCCCTTGGGCCCCAGCTACTCTGCTGGGCCCCGGACTCCTCTCCCGAGGCCCCTCTTCTGAGTCTGGGCCCACCAAGAGTAACGCGGGGAGAGGTTTCCTCGGAGAAGCCCAAAATACGCCCGTCTAGGAACCAGGAGCAAACCTGGCGGTTTAGTCATGAAAGCGGCAGATGTGGGTCAAAAGCCCAAGCTGCTTCGAGGGAGTCACGTGGGCCTGCCGCGGGGACAGGGGTGGCACGGCCACCTCTGTCACGGCTTGCTCTGCGCTGGGGTTCAGCGGCAGGGGAGACGCAGGGGGAGACAAGGGGACGCCCCCCCCTCGGCCTCCTGGGGACATGGGTCGTAAACACAGACGCCCCGACCCCCTCCAGCAGGGGTCCCCGCCTTGGGCTCCGGAGAGCGTCTGCTCAGACTGCTGCCCGGGCACCCCCCAGCCCGGGGCTGCTCTGAGAGCTAAGGCCGCGGCGGGGGAAGATGGCACACTGGGGGGGGGGGGTCCCCCTGGTCCCGGGTCCGGGCAGAGTGCCGAGGGGCGCCCGAGCTCCCTTGTCGTGAGGGGGATCCCCCCCACCTGCCCTGACTCTGGGCCAAGTCACAGCTGGTGCAGGGGGTGCTGGGAGGGCAGATCTGCGGCTCTCAGGAGACGCCAGGGCTCCTGTGCCAGGCCAGAGCCAGGCGGATCCTGAAGTGTGATGCGGGCATGGCTCCCCCTTCCGGTCAGCGCCGGCACTGCCCAGCGAGCCCCTGGACGCTACTCTCTCTACCTAAGCTGCGCCTGGGGCAGCGTTCCTGCTTCTGCCAGCTCTGGCCCGGGCAGCTGCGTCCTAAGCTGCCTGCTGTACCCCAGGGGAGAAGGGACGAGACCCCCAAGCCCCCCCTCCTCGAGCGAGGCGGCCCCTTACGTCCGTGACGATGGGCACCCCAAGGTGCGCCATGTTGGTGATGATCTCGCTGTCCTCGGGGGGGATCTGCGCGTGCTGGATCAGCTTGTTCAGGTTCTCCTCGGTGATGCCTGCGGACAGAGCCCGGTCACCGGCCCGAAGCCCAGCCCAGCACATGCCGGGGCCGGGCCCCTCCTCGGGGCCGGAAGCAAGTCTGCCCACAGCGCGACCTGACGGCCAGACACGGACAGGTGCGGGGGTCCGGCCCGGCGCAGCCGCCCTGCCCAGGGGGGCTGCTGTCCACCTCCCTCCAGCCGGGCAGCTCCCGGTCAGCGTGGCCAGCCCGGCTCAGCTCAACAGCTCTGACTGGCGCCATGGGGCGGTGCTGTTATGGCAGGTCCAGGACACACATGTGGCAAGTCAGAAGAGCCTGGCAGACTCGCTCTTACCCACCACCCTGCACGGGCGGGCCCCCCTGCTCGCCCTGCCCTGGCCCCTCACACCCCACGCCCTGGTGACCACGGGGGCCACGCCCCCTCCAGCGATGCCCCCGGGGCCTCTCCCACGTGCAGAGCCCCTCGCGCCCGCCGCACAGCCTCTGCCTTCCCGCCCCCGCGGCACCTGTCCTTCCTACCGTTCTTCAGGAAGATGTAGAGAAGGATGATGCGGATCTTGTCGTAGGTGCTGACGTTGGCATCCAGCAGGATGGGGACGATGGCTCGCATGGGGTCCTTGATCTTCTCCCCCTCGGCGTCCGTGCCCATGGCCAGGTCCTGCAGGGAACACACGCGTGGGCCCCGCTTCCGGTGACCGCTAAGTCAGCTGTCCCTGTGTGTGTGTGTGGGGGGATCCGGTGCCCCCAGCACCGGATCCGCCTCGGCTGGGACGTCCCAAGACAAGCACGTCCACGCTCGGGCACCTCAACCCACACGTTCCCACTGCACCGGCCACCTGAGGGCTTCCTTCCCCAGACACGGAAGCCACAGGGAGCTGCCACCAGCTGGAAGGTGGGCGGTTTCCTCCACGGGGCCCCAGGTAAAGCCTCGCTCCTCTAGGCCGCTGACCCCCCCCCCCAGTCCAGGGGCAGCAAAGCACGTCCAGGCGCGGGAGCTTCGTGCTGGAAGGTGCCTCTGCCTGCCTGGATTCTCCCCCACACCACTTCCTCCTGCAGGAAGGGGGGTTTTCTGAGCTTCTAACGTCTGCTTGCAGCCTTCTAGCTACTTCGAGGGTGAGGAGGGGAAAAGCGAGCCTTGAAAGCTGCACGTTCAGGCCCGGAGATGGAGGAGAGACGGGCTGACACGAGCACCAGAGGAAAGAGGGGGAACCGGCACAGCCCACTACCCCCGGGCCCCCCGCAAGCCCGACCCCCCTGGCTCCCCGCCAGCGGCCAGAGACAGCGGTGTGGCCTCTCAGCAGAGCAAGGGTCGCTCAGCCCCTCACCCCAGCTCCTGTGGGGGCCGCCTCCAGGCCTGTCCTCTCTCAAGACCCCAGGAATCTGGACAGCTGTGTGTGGTGTCGGGGGAGTGCCCCCCCCCACCCAGAGTTCTTGCCAGGGGCCCGGGGCTGAGCCTTAACCCCGCCCCCACCCCCCAGACGTCGGCCCAGCAGGGCCTGGCTCTCAGCACTCTCTGGACATTAGGGTCAGTGTAACAGCCAACAGGGACAAATGAGCTGGGGAAACTTAAGCCCCGAGGAGTGACCAGCTGCGTCTCTCCTGCCATCGGTATGATCCCCGTCCTGGGCGGTCAAGCTCTCCCAGGGGGAAGAGCTGCGCTTGACCAGATCGCCTGAGGACGGAGAGGTGCGAGCGGGCTGCCTCCCCTGGAGAAGGGCCAGCGCGCTGGACATGGCTCACGAAGCTCGGTCAGCCGCCCCCCCACTCCCCCCATTGCCCAGGGTAGGGAGTCAACCTCACACCTCACAGAGCTTGAGTCTGTGACGACACCTTCCGCTGAGGCTTTAGCACCACCTCAGGCTCCTTTCTCAGAGCCAGGCTGGCGGAATGGGGTGCGACTCGACAGAACACCCCGAAAAACTGGGCAGCTTTGAGGTGTCTCTCGGCAGGCAAGGGGAGCAAGACGGAGAGAAGAGGACATGTCCAGCCCGCTAGGGGCAGAGACAGCTCAGACCCGGAGCTCCCAGCTGACGGGGCCAGCAAGGTCGTGGGGTCTCTGAGGGCGCCCGCGTTGTCCTCCTCAGCCCCGGGGTCCAGGGCGGCGCCGGCCACCCGGTCAGCTCGCGGACTCCAGCCAGCCCCGTGGTGGAGGCCGAGCCCGCCTGCTCCCAGCCATGCCTGGCGCCTCTGGAGAGCCAGGCGGCGGCCCCCGGCCAGCAGCCCCCCACCAGCGCCTGGGGCCACCGCACGCTCTCGCCACTCCCGGCCCTGTGTCCGTGACTGCGGGTCGGCCGCGGCCAGTGGTGGGAAGGACACCCGCAGGACGGGAAGGGCGCCCACCTGCTCCACGCGGCACAGCTTGTCCACGGTGCCCTGGTAGTGCTTCATGCAGTCCTCGGCCAGGTGCAGGTGGGTGGAGTACTGGGGAGGCAGAGCCGAGCGGTCAGCGCCGGCTCAGTGCAGCCCCCAGGGGAGGCGACACACGTCCAAGCAGGCGGACACACCGCTGCGCGTCAGGAGGGGGGGCAGACCTCCTCTCGGGGACGGGGAGCCCTCTGGGGGGGAGCCGGGGTGCTGGCTGTCAGCGCCACACCCCGCCGACCTCTGCGGAAGGGGGACTGGAGCCCCGGGCCGGCCTGGGCTGGCCTGGGCTGGACTTGGGGACGGCATCAGGAGAACAGTGTGGGGGGCGAGCGCCAGGGGGCACCCGGGACCGGGGCACAGCAGACACCCTGGGCTCTGGCCTGGGCCACCCATCCCGGAGGCGGCTATGCCGCGGGGCGAGGACCAGGAGGACGGGGAGGGCAAGCACGCAGTGACTCGGAGGTGGCGGGAAAGCGGCTGTCCGGCCCGCCCGCCCCTCACGAGCAGGGAGGCTGGCCAGGGCGAAGGCCAACAGCGGGGCCCCGTCGACGGGGTCGGTCGTCCTACCTTGCTGAGCTCCTTCTGGTACTGGGGCATCTTCTTGAGCATCTGGGACAGGTCCCGCATGGTGGTCTGCGGGGACAGGGCACACGGGCTCAGCCGAGGGCCCGAGCCGCGCCGGGCGGGGGGGTGAGCGCTAGGCTGCCGCGAGCTGGCCAAGGCCTGGTCCTCCCCGGCTCAGGTCCCCAGGCAGGGACGACAAACAGGGACTAGAGCAGCGGGAGGTGGGCGTCGCTGGACGTCCGGCTCAGGTACAGAAACTGGACAAAGCGGAGCTAAGTGGAGAGAGGACGGCGACCCCCCGACCCCACCCCCACAGCGCTCGCCGTGAGGTGCCCTCCCTGCTCCTGGCAGGGGAGCGGGCTCGTGGGGAGGGCAGTGGACACAGGTACCTTCTCGCCAGTGTTCATCCTCTTGCTGGAAGAAAAGTCCTTCAGCGAGCGGGTGACCTCCCTGGAAGACAGAAGGAGGCAGCCGGGCATCAGCTGGCACCGCGGACCTCCTGTGGCCACAGAGCCCAGCGCAAGGCCCCTGCGGGGGGAGGGGGCGCTGGGCGCCCCTGCCAGGGAGGGAGGCGTTGAAGGAGACTCTCCGCAAGGAGAGACATCGCTGCTCTGATACTGTCTAACGCTCCAAACCAGGGGCGCGAGGGGGGGTTTCGGAGATGACCTGAGATTATCAGGCACCTATGTTTCTTCTCCCTCACCTTTTCCAATTTCTTTTTTGTTTTTTTTGAGACCAGGTCTCGCTATGTTGCCCGGGGTACCCTGGACTCAAGCGATGCCCAGTCTCAGTCTCCCAGGTAGCTGGGATTACAGGCACGTGCCACCACGCCCAGTTATTTTTGAGACTAGGTCTCGCTATGTTGCCCTGGGTGGGTCTCGAACCCGCGGACTCAAGTGATTCCTAGTCTCGGCCTCCCTTCCTCGGCTGGGATTAAAGGCACGCGCCACCATGCCTGGCCCACCCTTTCCAAACTGTTTCTGGGTAATGCACGCCTCCGTGCAGTGGAGCACAGATTTAGCTCACGCACACATTTAAAGACTGCACGTGCAGGTCCATACCCTGCTCACGCTGAGGGCTCCCACTTTCGGAATGAGAACTGTCCCCAAAGGGGTGACGTCGTGCTCCACCTTGCAACCCCCCCCCTAAGGCTGTCCCCAAGTCCTCCTCGAGGCCCCGCAGGCCCAGGTGTCCAGCCAGCCTGGCCAGCCTAGTGTCACAGCACCACAGAAGCGTCGCTGGCACCACGGTGGCCCCAGCAGGCCACGCCCCAGCCTTGGTGGCTGGAGGCGGCACAGTCTGCATCGCGACAGGCGGGCGTTCCCCTAAGGCTGCTCTCCCGGGCAGGTGACAGCCGCTGTGCGCACACATCAGCTCTGCTCAGAAGCCCAGACCGGTCAGCCGTGGGACCGGCACGCCGGCCACCTGGGACACCGCCTGTGGACAGCCGTGCTGGGTTCTCATTACTTCGTTTCTGGCCTCCTCTGAAAAGCTACTGAATGTCTGCCTGATGGGTTGGGAGGGAAAAGCAGAGCGCCCTTGGCTGTCGACAGAGCAGTCTTTGCAAGCTACCTCCCTGGGCTCACATTTGCGCTTAGACAGCAGCAGCCTTAGCTGGTCTCCTGGTGAGGCTAGGCTTGCAACCACGTGGCCCGGAATCAAAACCTTCGTTGCTGGTTGCTTCCTATGTTCTATAAAAGTCTGGTTCTAAATAAACTCGAGGCCACAGTCCAGAGAGCCTGCAAGCCCTTCCGAAGGAGTCTTTTGGCTCGAATCTCAGTCCTTACCCGCCCCCTCAGGTACCATGGGATCGCGGTGCGGCTGGCCCACGACAACCGCGCTGTGCGGCTGAACCTCAGCGGAAGAGGCTGGCTTTGGAGACCGGAGCCATGAAGGTTCCAGCTGAGCCGCCCGTGCTCCCGACACCCCGGAGCAGCCCCAGCACACGGTGGTTTTCTTTTCTTTTTGAGACCAGATCTCGCTATGTTGCCCAGGATAGTCTCGAACCTGCAAACTCAAGTGATCCCCAGCCTCAGCCTCCCAGAGAGCTGGGATTACAGGCACACACCACCACGCCCAGCTTCACACGGTGGGTTTTCTGATGCTATGAGGCTGCAGGCGCTGAGACCCTGAGCTCAGAGGATTCACGGCCACTGGCCACTGGGCCTGGGAAGCCAGCTGGTCTGTCCCCGGCCGCACCCCCAGGCTCCAAGCACAGCGAGGGGCGGGCGCTTACTGGGACACCTCTGCGATGTGCTTGTGGCGCAGGGCGATCCACAGGTCGTCGTCCTCGTCCAGGAGCACCTCCTTCACCCGTGCCTCCCCGATGCCGCTGGTCTCGTACCTGTGGGGAGACCCCCCCCACCCCCGGCTCATCAGGCAGGATTTGACAACGAGCCTCAGCCACGGGCCACCAGCTCCTGCAGCGCTCAGCCAGGATGAGCGGGCAGAGGGGGTGACCAGTGAACCCCAGGGAGCTCTCTTTGAGAGGGCTTGGGTTAGCCGGTCTGAGCGCCCCCATCAGCTGGTTCAGGGGTGAGGCGGACTACAGGTGGGGGTTCAGACTTCCCAGGAGGAAAGAGCACATTTGTCCCTCTCTGGAGAAGGGGGGGTCCCAGCCTCGATGTGTGGGGTCAAGAGCACTTGGAGATCCCTGATGCGTGGGGGGCTTGGCGTCCCTCCTGGAAGACTGGCAATAGCTTGCGGGAGATAGAAACCTTCTGGCAGAGCAGAGAGGGCAGGATCCGCCGGTTTTATTTATTTTTTATTTTGAGACTAGGTCTCGCTATGTTGCCCGGGGTAGTCCTGATCCCACAGACCCAAGCGATCCCCAGCCTCAGCCTCCCAGGTAGCTGGGATTACAGGCACCTGCCACAGCACCCGGCTGCTTTTTCAAGACCAGGTCTCGCTCTGTTGCCCGGGGTAGTCTCCAACCCGTGAACTCAAGCGATCCCTGGCCTCTTGCCTCCCAGTACTTGGATTACAGGCACCCGACACTGAGCCCGGCTCTCCACCACTTTTAGAGCCTTCACTTTGAATCCCCTTGGACTGCTGTCTTGGTGCCCAGGGGCATACAAGGAATGACACGCGAGCAGCCCAATCTGTTTCCATCATACGGAAAATCAGTCTTGAGAACCTGGGTCTTTGGGGAAGAAAACAGGAAGTGGCTCCCCGGAGGATACAGCTCGGTAAAGCGCCTGTGGGTGCTTGTTCGCCCGTGCGCGATCTGTGACCAAGGAGCTGCGATGTGGAGACACACGCATCACACACCCCCTGGAGCTCCCGCCTCCCGGCTGCGCCCCTCAACTTCACGCCACGTGACGCCTGAAATATGCTCCGCACAAATGGGAAAATGCAATAAAGCTCTTGGCCTCCCCCAAAGCAGGCATGAGCTCCCATGTGGGCTGCAAACTCCCTGGCCAGGCCGCAGCGATGCACCCCCTCTTCCCAGGGTTCATGACCATCTCTCCTTCAGCTCCAGGTGCCCAGGGCTTGCCCGCCGAGCACCTCCAGCCCGGCTGGCACGCGTCGGGACTTACTTGTACACATCGTTTTCGATAGGCAGCAGGTCGTAACTCATGGCCTGGAAAGTCAGCTCGTGCAGGACGGGGGAGCTGGGGTCGAAGCCGCGGTCCAGGATCAGGAGCTGGGAGCGCGCCTTGTCAGGGCCCTGGGGGGGGAGCACAGGGTGGGGTGTTTTCAAAGCCCTCCCCCACCTAGCTCCCCAGCTCGCCCAGCTCCCAGCCAGCGTAGCCCCAGGAGGGGAAGGCTGAGGTGGGCCCTCCAAGAGCACCGCCGTGGTCACCTCACGGCCTGACAG
>PVHY01034974.1:0-10077 GCA_004024945.1 Uropsilus gracilis
TCCCTGGCCACTCCAGCTGGTACCCCCCCTGCCCCCCACTGTATACTTTTGTTTGGTTGTCCATATATTAGTGAAACCATTTGGTTTCTGTCTTTTTCCTTCTGACTTGTTTCTCTTAATATGATTTCTTCTAGGTACATCCATGTTGTCATAAATTCATCAAAGTTGCAATTTTTAATTCATGAGTAATATTCCATTATGTGATATACCACATATTTTTCATCCAGTCATCTGTTTTGGAACATTGCCATATCCTTGGTAATTATAAATTATAAATAGTGTTGCCAAAAACATCAGAGTACAGGTGTCCTTTTGTACCCACACTGAGGTCACCATTGGGTAGATTTCCAAAAGAGCTATTGCTTAGTTGAATGGCATTTCCATTTTCATTAGTCTGAGAGTCCTCCATTCTGCCTTCCATAGTGGGTGGACCAGTTTTCTTCCCACCAGCAGTGTAAGAGTGTTCCTTTCTCTCCACATCCCCACCAGCATTTGTTGCTGCTTGTTTTTTTTGATATGGGCCATTCTTGCTGGTGTGAGGTGGTATCTCATTGTGGTTTTGATTTGCATTTCTCTGACGGCTAGTGAAGTTGAGCAGTTTTTCTTTTTTTTCTTTTTTATTTATATATAAGTTTCACAACATTGTAATCCCAGGGATTAACCCCTCCCATCCTCCCTTCCGTTCTCCCCCTTTCCCTCCTGCTCAAAGTTGTGTGCTTCAGTTTGGTGCTTAGCTTGTTTTGACTTTTCCTCAAGGCTTTCGTTTGTTTTTTCACTATATCCCATATATTAATGAAACCATTTGGTTTCTGTCTTTTTCTTTTTGACTTGTTTCTGCTAGTACGATTTCTTCTAAGTACATCCATGTTGTTATAAAATCGCCTTACAAAATCCTGGCAAATTGAATTCAGTGATGCATTAAAAGTATCATTCACCATGACCAAGTGGGATTTATCCCAGGGCCACAAGGATGTTTTAACATCCGGAAATCAATTTACATAATACACCACATCAACAAAGAGGAAAACAAAAAGCACATGGTAATATCAATAGATGCAGAGAAAGCATTCGACAAAGTCCAGCATCCATTCATGATAAAAGCCCTTGAAAAAATAGGGATTAAAGGAACTTACCTCAACATAATAAAAGCCATCTATGACAAACCTAGGCAAATATCATCCTAAATGGGGAAAAACTAAAGTCATTCCAGTTGGGATCTGGAACCAGGCAAGGATGCCCACTCTCCCCATTACTCTTTAACATTGTACTAGAAGTTCTAGGTAGGGCAATAAGGCAAGAGAAAGACATAAAAGGGATACAAATAGGTAAAGAGGAATTGAAGCTATCATTATATGCTGATGACATGATTCTCTATTTAGAAAACCCCAAAAAATCCACAGAAAGATTGCTTGAAATAATAAACCAGTTCAGTAAGGTAGCTGGATACAAAATCAACACACAGAAGTCAGTGGCTTTTCTGTATGCAAAAAGACAAATAGAAGAAGGAGAAATCAGAAAAAACATCCCATTTACATTGCACCAAAAAAATTAAATACTTGGGAATAAACCTAACAAAAAATGTGAAAGAATTATACAAAGAAAATTTTAGAACGCTTCTAAAAGAGATAGAAGAAGACATAAGGAAATGGAAAGACATTCCCTGTTCATGGGTTGGAAGAATTAATATTATCAAAATGGTCATCCTACCAAAGGCAATCTACAGATTCAATGCAATCCCAGTAAAAATCCCAATAACATTTTTAAAGAGATAGAACAAAAAATATGGAAATTCATATGGAATAACAAAAGATCTCATATATCAAAAAGCCTCCTGCCCAGAAAAAAAGAAAGCAGAGATATTACAATTCCAAACTTCAAACTATACTACAAAGCCATAATAATTAAAACAGTGTGGTATTGGTACAAAAACAGACAGTCAGATCAATGGAACAGAATTGAGTGCCCTGAAATAAAATCACACATAGTCAACTAATCTTTGACAAAGGAGTGAAAAACTTACCTTGGAACAAAGATAGCCTCTTCAATAAATGGTGGTAGGAAAATTGGAATAAGACATGCAAAAGAATGGACCAAGACAACTCCCTTACCCCATGTACAAAAATCAAGTCAAAATGGATAAGAGACTTAGAGGTCAGACCTGAAACCATAGCATACATAGAGGAAAACTTGGGCAAAACTCTCCATGAGCAGTTTTTCATGTGCCTGTTGGCTTTTTGTATTTCTTCTTTGGAGAAGCTTCTTTTTTGTTCCTCTCCCCATTTTTTGACTGGATTTCTTGCTTTGTTTTTGCTAAGTTATGTGGGTTCCTTATGGGTTTTTGTTATCAATCCCTTAACGCTTTTTTTTTTTTTGAGAGAGTATGTTTCGTTATTTTTGCCTGTGGAACCACAGGTTCACATTGCCCAGGGTACCAGAGACTCAAGCAATCCCCAGTCTCAGTTTCCCAGGTAGCTGGGATTACAGGCACACACCACCACACCAAGCTATATTTTTTGGAACTAGGTCTTGCTACATGCCCCCAGTGGGACTCAAACTGTGATCCCTGTCCCCTGCCATGGCCCCTTATTATTTTTGTGTAGGGCAAACATTTCCTCCCACTCAGTTGGGTTTCTTTTTGTTTTGTCTGTTGTCTCTTGCGCTGTACAGAAGCTTTTAGTTTGATGTAGTCCCAGCTGTTTGTTTTCCTTCATTTTTTTTTTGTTGGCTATAGATGTATCAAGGTGTGTGTAGTCTTTCCATTTCCTTTCAGAATGGATTTCTGAGTTGTAATTTGTGGAGGGTTTTGCCCAAGTTTTCCTCTATGTATTTTATGGTTTTGGATCTTACATCCAACTCTTTTATCCATTTTGAGTTGATTTTTGTACATGGTGTTAGGGAGGTGTCTTGTACATTTTTTTACATGTCTTGATCCAGTTTTCCCAACACCATTTATTGATGAAACTGTCTTTGTTCCACTGTAACTTTTTCATTCCTTTGTCAAAGATGACTCAATTCTGATCTATTGGTCAGATTGTCTGTTTTTATAGCAGTACCATGTTGTTTTGATTATTATTGCTTTGTAGCATAATTTGAAGTTTGGGATAGTAATGCCTCCATTTTCTCTTCTTTTTGTCAGGGTGTTTCTTGCTATTCAGGGTCTTTTGTTATTTCATATGAATTTCAGTATTTTTTGTTCTATCCCTTTAAAAAATGTCATTGGAATTTTTATAGGGATTGCGTTGAATCTGTAGATTGCTTTTGTAAGGATGACCGTTTTGATAATGTTAATTCTTCCAATCCATGAGCAGGGAATGTCTTTCCATTTTCTTATGTCTTCTTCTATCATTTCAATAGCATTTTAAAGTTTTCTTTGTATAGTTCTTTCACATGCTTTGTTAGGTTTATTCCCTAGGTATCTTATTTTTTACAGTGTGATGGTAAATGGGATTTTAAAAAAATTTCTTCTTCTTCTGCTTGATTTGTGATGTAAAGGAATGCTACTGACTTCTGTGTGTTGATTTTATATCCGGCAACCTTACTGAACTGGTTTTTGTTTCAAGAAATTTAGATTTTTTAGGGTTCTCTACATAAAGAATCATATCATCTGCATATAATGATAGCATCAATTCTTCTTTTCCTATTTGTATCCCTTTTATGGCTTTTTCTTACCTTATTGCCCTAGCTAGTACTTTTAATATGGTATTAAAAAGTAGTGGAGAGAGTAGGCATCCTTCCCTGGTTCCAGATCTTAATTGAAATTAAGTCAAATTGATTTTAGTTTCTCCCCATTTAAGATGTTTACTATAGGTTTGCCGTAGATGGCTTTTATTATGTTGAGGTATGTTCCTTTTATCCCAAATTTTTCAAGGGCTTTTATCATGAATGGGTGTTGGACGTTATCGAATGCTTTTAATCAAAGGGTATTTTTTCCATTTATCCCTACCCCCAAAATCTATAGTTATTAAATCAAAGTATATTTAAACCCTTGTGTCTGCTCTAAGGCCAATAGTTTCAAACCTCTGCAAGTGCCTACTATTACACCTGCCCAACACCCAGCACCCCAACAATCATCCATCATGTTCCATAGGGTTCCTCACTTCCCTACTTGGAGTCCATCCTGCCATCCTCTGGTTGCCTCAGTTTTTCAATAAAATATGAAAAGATTATTATCGGTTTGTTTTTTGTTGTTTGTTTTTTTGCTTTTTTAATTGTTCACATTTTATTTTAATTTTGAGTAATAGTTTATTGAGATGCAATTTACATGCCATACAGTTTACCCACTTAGCAATTGAATATATATAGTTTTTAAAAAAATAATTTCTTTATATATATTTCACATCATTTCAGTCCCACATCGATTTGTTTTTGACTGACCCTTTGTTATGTATAACCCAAATGTAAGTAAGAGCATACATATTTGTCTTTCCCCTTCTGACTTAGTATATTTAGCATTATTCCCTCCAGTTCCATCCATGTTGTTGCAAATGGCAGGAGTTCATCCTTTTTTGTTAAAATAGCAAAATTATTGCATCGTGTGTGTGTTTGTATGAATGTACTCGTGCAGGCGTGTGTGTGTGTGTTTGTACGTGCAGGTGTACACACTACCTTTTCCTGATTTACTTCTCTGTTTGGGTGCAATGAACACAGGAATATGAATATATATATATAATAAAAGTAAGACTATAATAGAATGTATATACATACTTGAGATCTATTTTTACATTCCTGACAGAGATACCTAGGAGTGGAGCCATGTGGTAGATCCAGTTTTAATACTTGGAGATCTCAGTGCTATTGATCACAGGGATACAATAAGGCTACATTCCCACCAAGAGTGTATGGTGGTCTCTTTTTCTCCACATCCTCACAACATTCATTATTTTTGGCCTTTCAGATGTGGGCAAGTCTCATGGGCGTGGGATGGTACATCACTGTGGTTTTGACATACATTTCCCTGATGGTCACTGATGAACATTTATTCAGGTGTCTCTTGGCCAGCCTTGTCTTGTCCCAGACTTTAGAGTGCTGTTTCCTTCCAGATTTTCATCTTTGCATATAATGTTGGCTGTGTCTTTGGCATTTGGGATTTATTAAGTTGAGAAATGTTCCATGTGGTTCTGATCTTTGAAGGTTTTTATCACAAATAGATGTTGTATCTTAACAGCTTTTTGGCATATTTGCTCTAATCATAAGATCTTATTCCTTTAATTGATATTATGAACTACATTAACTGATTTTTATATGTTGACCCATCCCTCTGCCCTGGAATAAATCACACTTGCTTATGATGAATAATCCTTTTGACACATTGTTGAATTCATTGCAGTAAGTTTTTGTTGTGGATGTTTGCTTCAATGTTCATTGGACAAATTGGTCTACAGCTCTCTCTTATTGGTGACATCTCTGTCAGGTTTTATTCTCAGTGATGTCCTGATAAAACTTATTTGGAAACTTTCCTTAACTTGCTATTCTTTGGAAAAAAATTATGTAGGAGAAGTATTAGTCTGTCCTCTTATGTTTACCACTCTCTGAGAATTTCTTCTCCTGGAAGTCCAGTCTATGTAAGCAATATACTCTGCTCTGGCCAGAAGCAAACTGGTCCAGTTTACTAGAGCCATGTGGAGTCTCATGTTGAGAACAGACTAGAGATCCCACAGGTCAGGGCAGGCAGGATGTCTGAGCTACTAGGCAACCCAGGGCAATCACAGACTCTCTTATAAGCCCAAAGACCATGCTGTGAATGGGTGTAGCTCTCTCCAGTGGGAAACCTGGTTTCTGGTCACCTGGTTTTCCTTGTTGAATGGAGGAGCAGAGTATGCTTTTATAGTGATTGTGCTGTGTCCTTGCCAGGCTTGTAGTCTTTCCATTTCCATTTGCTCTCTATGTGTGAGATCAATCTTTATCTGGAGTCCCATTTACAAGTAAATGTGGCACCCAATTTGTCAGGCCCTATCCTGCTAAGGGACTCTGAGTGGGTGACATCCTTGGCTAGCACCAGTCTTGGCTATAGAAAGTTTGGAAGTCTTCCTGGAGGTGGTAGTCTTGGGTGCTGCCCAGCAGGGTTATAGAACCATGAGTCAGCTGCATGGCCCTAGGATAGTAACAGAAGTAGGAATGTGTTTTAGTATTTGAAAAGAATGCTGCATAATGGAAACATCTGCAATTCTTTGAAAAGGCACACATGTAGACCAAACATTGAATGGCGTGTGAGTTCAGGGGTATCATCATGAAAGTAGGGAGAAGAGGTGCTCAGTGAGGCCTTGTCCATGATTTCAGAGGAGATGGACTACATGTAAATAGAACTCATCTGTCAATTCTAGGAAATCTGAGTAAACACATGGGAAGAGAAATCCATAGAGCTCACAATGCATCTGTCACTCTGCATGTCTCTGTGAGGCTGTGAAGGGATGTGAGGATATGAAGAGTGAGGATGTGAGGGAACTTAAGTGATAAGAGTAGATGTTGGTGTTTTGAGATTAGGTGCTGTGTGGCCATACTGGAGGCTAGGGGATGGATGGGACTTGGGAACGAGTGAGGGGGTAGAAATGAGCTATGGGGGACAAGTGAGGATGGGGCGTCCCATGGATTGTGAGAGGAGGGAGCACTGGTCATTGGCTGCTGGTGACTCCAGGGATCAGGGCTGGCCTCCTCAGCAGGTGGGCTAGGAGATGGCTGCATGCCTGGAACACTTTAGGTGAGAAGCCAGGACAGAATAGCACCTGGTGGTGGTAGCACAGGAGAGGTGAGGAGAGGTGACCCCGACCATCCAGCTCATCCAGAAGCACTTGGTGGATGGATCAACAAGATGACCCCAAGAATGAGTGGAGACTCTATTGAGGCCCCACAGCTCAGTGGGGTCCACACAGCCACACAGGGTGTGGGGGGAGGATCCTGGCCCCAGCCTGGAATTGTGATATGGAGGCTGTCTTCTGCTGGCTCCCTCAGAGAGGTGCCAGGAGGTGCTGACATCCCCAAGAGGATAGGGTCACTGAACAGTGTACCCTGTAGGAGTCATGGAAAGAAGTGCTGATGGGCAGAGACATGCCTGCTGGACACCTTAGCCATAGCGGGACAGAGGAGGCACTATCAGACTATACCAGGGCATGTCCATGGGGAGGGCTCTCAGCTGGGCTCCCATCAGCAACACCAAGGTCTTCTAGGACATCCACCTGGACATATGAGCTGAGCCATGCCCAGGGGTCTCCCTGACCACCTTTGTTGTGCCCTGGCAGGAAAGGGACCAGCCAGCCAGCTCATACCTTCCTCCTTGCAAGGAGCAGATCAAATGGGTAAAGGAATCTGAAGACACGCTGGAATTGCACTGTACCATAGAAGTGGGACCTGGGCATGCACACCCTAGAGGCACAGGCATGCCTTCAGTTCTGACACCCACTTCATGGGGACCTGGGTTAAATGCCCAGGTGAGTGACTCCTTCCTCACAGCTAGCTGGGGACCTGGCCTGCTACACCCCACCTTCCAGGAAGCGGCACTCACGATACCCCTCCCTTGACACAAGTCTTTCAGCAGCACAGCTAGGGACCCGGTGCTTGGGTAGGAACTGAGAAAGCTCCAGGGAGAAGTAGAGGTCCCTGGAGAAAGCCCTGCACTGGGTTCCAGAGCCTCTGCCCTTTGAACACGCCTTTATGGTTCAGCCCTGACTCTTTAGTGGGTTATTGGACATCAGGGCAGTAACTCAGGTGGGAGCTGTACTAGGGCCCACAAGCTTGGAACCAGAAGTGGAAGTGTTGTGCTCTCCTTGCACGGAGCAGAAATTCCAACTGTGAGTTGGATGTGTGATATTAAGCTGCAAGGAGGAGGTCCCCATTCTCTTTGTGGGTGCACAGGTTGGGGTTGAGGCTGGCATCTGCTGTGCCTGCTGGGGTTCCAAAGTATCCCTCCCACTGGAGTCCTGGGGAGTTCTCAGTGGTCTGGCCCTTGCAAGGTGTAGAGGATTCCTCCTCTGCTTGCTTCTAGGATATCAGCGGCAAAGTGTGTGCAAAGTAAGCACCCTGCTGCAGACAGCCCGGGGAGCTGTTAGGGTCTGCTGTGCCCATTGGCCCCTGGGTCTGCTCTGGAGTCTCCACTGGTTGTCAGTGCTGTGTGCACAGGGCAGGGTGGGGTCAGTGCCGGGAAAGGAAAGGTTTTAAGAGTGCAGGCCCTCAGGATGAGGTGACCCCACACCCTCGTGCAGTGGTTTGCACACATACAACTGACCTCAACCAGTTGTGCACCACCTGCTCTGCTCCCAGCCTATCCTGGCCCGGCAGGCACAGGCTGAACATCAGACGGTGAGTGGATGGTGTGGATCGTGGCCTCTGGCTGCAGTGGGAAGGCCGGGACATGTGCAGCTCAGCAGGCACAGTGGTCACCTCTGCCACCTGGCTTTCGGGTGCCTCCTGCAGAGAATCGGGGTGCTGAGCAACAGACCAGACTCATATTTAGAATGTAAAATTTATTTGGGGATTAAAGGTGAGTGAAGTATCAGGGTTTACTGCAGGTCAGGCATAATCCAACCTGCTTTATTCTGCGTGTCCAGGTGGTTGCTCAGGGAGCCAAGCTTGGCCACCCAAGCTGAGTCCCCTCAGACAATAGAGGAGGCTCTAGGGAGCAGGCATGGGTGTGCAGTGTCGAGGTATCCCTGTGATGGGGATCTGAGAGCTTTGGGGGTAGGAGTGTTGGAAGCACAGGGCAGAAGGGGCGTCTTGTACCGAGCAGCTTACTGCCCGCAGAATGTGGTCGATGGGGTTGATGGGCCACTGGGGAGTGGCAAAGCCATGGATCACTGCCAACCAGGCCTGGCAACAGGGGTAGGTGCATTGAGATCAAGAAAGAATGGCACTCTCTCGATACCTCTCTGCCACCTTAGCCATGAGTGGGAGGGTAGAGTCCAAAAGTCACACTTAGCACAGGTGGCAGAAGCCTGCAGTCCTGGGTTTGGCAATGGGGGTTACTAAGGAAGCACAGTGGGCCACCTGTCAGGAACAACTTAAGAAAGCATACTAGGTCGGCTTCTGTACCACCCATGAGACCTCCCTGGGTTGGTCTCACAGCATGGGTCCCTGGAATCCTGGGGGCTTCCGTCTGGCCACTCTCAGGCTTTGATCCCCAATGTTTAAGTGCCAGCCCCATCCTGCTTTCTGAAGCTGTATAGGGAGAAGGTGGGGGGGGGAGGTGCGTGGAAGAGGCAGGGCCTGAGAACTCTCTTCCTGTTCTGTTCCCCATTGCTTACACCTGGAGGGAACTGGCTGAAATTTACCAGGTGGGGGAAGGTCCAGATTCAGCCTCCTCAGGCGGGACATGGAGGCCCGTAGTTTCTTGATGACATTGTCATCCAGCATGTCCCATGGCTCGGAGAGGGTACAGCCCAAATATTCCAACAGGTCCTTCCGGGGCAGTGTGAGCAGCTGTTCTAGGCAGGAGAGCATAATGGTCAACCAAAGTACTTGGGGGCTTATGCCCATGTCACCCCAAGCCTGTGTGATACCAGGATTCTTTGCTGTGCCCGATACATGAGCACAGTCACTGTGGAGGAGGCCACCCATTCCTGTCATTCCCTGCAGGGCCCTGCCAGCCTCCTACCACAATGTGAGCACACACACACACACACACATACACACGCACTCTGTGTGGACGCCCATAGGGTGCTGGGCCCACACAGGCACTTACTCTTGTGCAGGGCCAGCAGGGTGTAGGCCATTCCGGAGAGGACCCGCTCCCCATCCAAAAGAAAGATGTCAACAATCCTCAGGGTGAGGTTGAATGGTGTCTGTGGGAACAGGAGGGCTGACAGGCCTGAGCGGGCCACACTGTGTGCCCTGGCACCTCTAGCACGCACGTGCCTCTCCTTTCTGCACCACCCCTCCCAGAATATGTCAGAGTCCTTACTTAACCTCTCCGGGATGGGTCACTACGGGGACGGGGCTCTTGCACAATGGAGTCCCTGTCAGCTAGGGGGGTGACCAGACTTGATAGCATAGCAGTAAGCTGGGAGCAGCAGGGATCCCCACACAGGGTGTCCAACCAAAAGAGGAGCCCAGTGCCTGGGGCTGACCCGGCCACCCAGCTCTGACTTCCCC
>PVHY01034975.1:0-10079 GCA_004024945.1 Uropsilus gracilis
GTTCCCTGCTGGGGACAGACGTCCCCAGGGGGCGGGTCCAGCTCTCTCCCCTCTCGTGTCAGCAGCTCCGCCGTGGGCCGCAGCCACGTCTCTGTGGCTCCCTCCCCCGGTGATGGGTAAAGGAGGAGCCTCTGGTTCACTCCAAGCCCAGTGGCCCGGCACTAGGAATGGAAAAGCCAGTCTCTCCAGCTGCAGCTGTCAGGCAGAGGAGAGGAAGGGATCACGGCCCCGGCTGCACTCCCCAGCTGGGCGGGACAAGCAGCGTGTCGGGGACCACGGGGACAGGAAGGTGAGACCAGCGACGGAGGTGACCTGGCGCGGATTCCACCGCATCGGCCCCGGCGCTGGGGAGCCAGCCCCCTGCCCACCGTTAGGCCTCACGCGAACTTCGGTGATGCGGTTCTTAGCAAAGCGAAGGTGGAGCAGCGCCTTTTCCACCGCGAAGAAAGGCCCAAGGGCCTCGTCAAAGGGCCTGGCGTGTCCTGCGCGGACAGGCCGGCGCGTTCGCGGCTCTTCTGGCTTCATGCCAGGCGCGCGGAGGCACCAAGATCTCGGTGGACTCTTAGAGGCGGGTGGCTGCCACCCCCTCCCGGCCCTGCGCCCCGCTGGCCAGCCCAGCCCCGGGCGATGACAGTCATGACTCCCGAGGGTGAGTCAGGCGCCGGGAGGCTCAGGGAGCTGGCGTCACGGGCTCGCTGCAGGTGAGGCTGCTTCCTGCGGCCCCCGGTGGGCGGGGAAGCCGGGGTGTGGTGTTCCCTCTTGCTAAGGAACAGGTCATCTGGTGCAGACGGCCCCGGTGGTGCAGGCGGCGGCTTCGGGGGCGCGGAAGGAAGTCACAGCGCACGGGAGACGCCACGCGGGGGAGTAGCTGGCTTACAGGCCACGCGTCCAGGCCAGCCGGACGGGGCAGCGCAACCTCGACCCCGGAGGGGCTGACCTGGCGTCGCGGCCGGTGACACGGCAGCCGAAATAGCAGGCCGCCCGCCGAGCGCAGCACGCCCGCTGCGAGCCGGGAGGCCAGTCTCACATTCCAGATGATTCTCAAATTTGCCTCCGAGAAGGGCGCTTCGGGCGGCGTTCACGGAACTGGAGGACAAGCACAGACACCAGTTGGAAGAGGCTGAGGCGTGGCTTCGGGGGGGCCACGCGGCTACTCCAGTTGGGTCCAGAGCAGCCTTAATGCTGGACGTTTCCACGTCCCCGCGAGTCAGGTGTCTTCCAGCTTCTTTTTCTTCTCTTTTTTTGAGACGAGGTCTCGCTACCTGGCCTGGGATACCGCGGACGCAAGGGATCCCCAGCCTCAGCCTGCCAGGTAGCTCCGATTACAGGCACCTGCCACCAGGCCCGGCTATTTTTTTTTTTGAGACGAGGTCTCACTACGTTGCCTGGGGTTGTCTTGAACCTGTGGGCTCAAGCGGTCCCCAGCCTCAGCCTCCCAAGGCTGGGATTACAGGCACCCGCCACGGCATCCAGCTGCTTTTTCAAGACCAGGTCTTGCTATGTTACCCGGCGTGGTCTTGAATCTGCTAACTCAAGCAGTCCCTGGCCTCTTGCCTCCCAGTGCTTGGACAACAGGTGCGTGCCACCACACCTGGCCGTGTCTTCCACCTTCCATGGCCGTTTTCAGTCTGGGTGATAAGGTGTCGCCCCCCCAGGAGAGCAAATGCTTCTGGGCCTGAAATACAACCTGTCAATGGGAAGGAACATTTTGTCCTTGTCCCAAGCCCGCCCTGCTGTCCCCGTAAGACAGACACAAGTAGGAAGTGACCCTATGGCCTCCATGGTCTCACCAGCTCCTGGGCCCTCTGGCTGGCAGGCCTTCCCTAGGTTCTCACAGGCAGACACGTCTGTGCAAGCTGCCCGATGCCCTGTGCTTCAGAAGGAACTGAGGTGGCAGTGGGCAGCGAAAGTGACCGTCTAACTGCAGGAGCTGGAGAGCCCACGCAGTCCATTGGTGTAGTTCGGAGGGTCTGTCCAGAGGAGAGTGGTCTCTAGAGCCGCCATCTTGGAAACGCACAGAGGTTAAAATGGAGGATGTGTCAGAAACTCAGGCTGGGAGCTGGCTGATGGGAGGAGGTTTTATTCCTTTTCTGGATTTTGACCTCAAACTTGAAGTGCAACTAGAGGTTGGTCAGCTCATCATACCCTAGCAGAGATACTGGACCCAGGAGGGCGATGTTGACTTTGGAGAGTTAGGCTTGGTGCCACGGTGGGCTGGTAGGCTGTCCTCCATGGCCCCAACTTAGTGTTTAGGGTCGAGGCTGGGCAGAAGCAGGATTCGTGCTGAGGGACAGGAAATAAGCACCTCCCTAGACAGACTCACCCAAAGATTAGAGGAGCTGTTCTAGTTTCTAAACCTCTGACAGGGGTTACCAGACTTAGTGACTAGACATAGGAGATGCTTGGAAAAATGGTGCTGGACAACTGGAAGTCCACATGCAACGTGAAGTTTCTTTCTTCACCTCATACACAGAAACTGGTCATTTCCCTCGACACAAGTGCTAAAACGTTAGAGGAAAATATGGGGCCAGTTCTTTGCAACCATGGGTTAGGCAAAGCCTTAGATATGATACCAAAAGCATAAGCAAAGAAGTGAAAGTAGATGGTTTTGGCCAGCATTAAAAAATGTGCATTTCAAAGGACATGCTTGAGAGAACAGGCAACTCACAGAAGGGGTGGGGGGAAGCATTTGCAAGTCACGAGGATACAGGTTACAGGTTTCTGTGCACAGACGACACAAAGAACACCCACCGTAGCAAAAAGGTGAACAGCCCGATTGAGAATACACAAAGGCTGAAATGGATATTTTTTTCCAAAGAAGAAGCACAAATGGCCAATAAACACAGGGAAAAGCATGTGTCAGCCATGAGAAAAATGCAGTTCAACACCACGAGGAGATGGTAACACCTCGTAGGCACCGGAATGACTGTATTAAACATATAAAACAACCCGGGCACTTACATGAGCAGTAAGAAATTGGAGAAAGTAAAACCCTGTGCGTGTTAGCGGTCATCCAACAAGTTTAGTTGCTGTGGAGAACAATTTGCTGTTCATTCAGTGGGTGGGTGTGGGGCACATAAATGATATCTCAATAAAGCTGCTAAAATACAGAATGCTTGAGTTAAATATGAATCCCACGGTGAACACTTTAGGATAAGTGCAGCTTTTGAAATTTTAGATTTACCCTAAAATATTAGTCATTGCTTATCTGAAATTCACAGTTAATCAGGCCTCTGTGTGTTGTCTGACACCCCACCTCTGTGAACACGTTACTCACACGAGAACAATGATGAGACTCATCACACTGGACTTCACTGTTTTTTCATCTTCCTAGAAATCAGCCTGGAGGCATAGATGGTGGGGTCCCCAAACAGCTGTACCACCCCGCCTGGCCCTGGTTTGGGGGAACTGCACCACCCAGCCTGGGCTGGGAGTAGCTCAATGGATGAGAAAAGAACTTCAGAAGAAAGACAGGTGCACATCCAGTGGCTTTTAGTTGCTCTGTTGAAGACCAAGGAACAAAGCACAGAGCTTGCTGGTCTACCAGGCGGGTGCGGCTGTCCTGCCTGATGGGGAAGGCTGGAAGGAAGGGCTGATTGCATTTCTAGACAAAGTCCCTGCTGTCTGGGGTAACTGCATGTGGTGCCACAGACTCTGAAGGTGGCCTAAGGGGTAAATTTTGTCTTGTGCATATTTAGAAGGAAGGGGGTAAAAGTAATAGACACTGGAAAGAGGAACTTCTCCCCCACCTTTGGGGGCATGTGAGAACCTGCTGTCCAAAGCTTTCTCATCAGGGCGCCCCCCACCCCCTTGCCCCCCTACCCCTTGACCCCCTCCAGGGGTCTGGAGACCAGGACACTGGCTTGGAGGACATTCCCTCCCCCTGCAGACGTGGGTTCGGAGCAGACACCTGGTGCTGACCCAAGTCCCCTCACACATCTGGCTTCCTAGCCTCACCCCTGCATTCCACGCTGGCCTGGGGGCACACGGCTGGATAGGCCAGAGCAAAAACTGACCGCTTGCGCTGGCCTCAAGCTCTTCTTGATGGCCACTGGGGTTTCAACCCTCATCCCAGAGTCCCCTGTGTGCGGGAGGCCTCCCTCGCTCCTGGGCAGCGCCCATGGCCCCAGGGCACACGGTGCGTCCACAGGGCGAAGGTTTTTGCCTCAGATGTTTGCCCACTTGCTCTCTCGGCCCTCGTGGGGGTCCAGCTGCTGTGGGCCATGTCTGTGCTGCCCTGGACTGCCGGGGCACCACCCTCCTGGGCCTCCTGGGAAAGCCCTGGCTGCCCATCCTGAAGCCCCCTGGTGAGAGGCCCACCAAGAGCCATGTGCTGGGGCCGATGGTGCCCGCTTGGCCAGGGAAGCTGAATGTTCCGGAAGATGCTGCCTCTCCCAGCTGGGAGCAAGTCTGTGCTTTGTGTTTCCTGTCCCCCGCTGGCTTGTGCCTCCAAGTTCTCCTGGGGACATCTTCACTGCAGTGTCTGAGCCGGGAGCGGGTTTCCTTAATGGGCTCCCTCACAAGAGCCCAGATGGGCCCCGGGGCACAGATGGGCCCCGGCTGTCGGCCGTGCTGGGGGAACGAATGGCCCCTGAGCCCAGAGAAGCCGGTTTCCAAGTTGCCATCGGCCTCCCCAAGTGCCTGGAGGCCCATCATCTGTGGAGCTCAGTCCCACGAGGACGTTCTGTTCGGTGAAGGTCTTAGCAGGGCTGCGGCAGCTGACGCCCGGGGAGGTGGGGCTCACAGCCGCCCAGAGGCTCAGCCACAGGGAAAGCGCGTGGACGTCGCCGAGAGAGAAAACGGCCCCGTCTGCTCAGCGGGCCCCTGTGTCTACTGTCTGTCTGTCCGGCATGTCGGCCAGAGGAGACCCAAACCAGGCCCTGATGTTGTGACCGAGGTCTGTTACACCCGCGACTGCTCAACAAGACACCAGGTCTCCAGCTGAGGTGCAAAGCAGCAGGTCTATTGGCAAGAAGTGGGGGCACCAGGGTCCCCAAGCCAAGGTGGCCAGAGAGACCCCAGCCGTCTCTGTGACAGCCTCTATAGGGCAGCACCACCCCCGCCCCCCATGGTGAAGCAGCTAACACATGGGGGACGTGTTCCCAACACTGCGGTTTCCAGTAATGCTGACGTCCTTCATCTGACGGGACAACGCTGGCGTCCATCGTCCATCAGGAAGACAAGACAGTTGTCAGGAACAACCAGGAACAAGGGGAGGCAGACACGGGATGTCAGACAGGCTGGCCATGGCGGGTCCTTCCCACCAAGGGCCGGGAGAGGACGCTGGCTCAAATGATGTCATGTCTGCAGTTTCAGTGTCATGTGGCAAGTGGACACACAGGCAGCTGGGTGCCGTGGGAAGACCGGCTGAGCCCCCTGCCCACCCCCCCACTCCCCCGGGGACTCCGAGATGGGCCTCCGAGGAGGTCACTGAGCTGCAGCCCCTGGTGGCATCCTGCCTGGCCGGGTCAGACTCCTGGTGTGCAGCCGGGAGAAGCTCTCGCCACCTAAGGACCCTGACGGCACATGGACTCCACAGCCGCTGACCTCCCCCAACCTCCGGACTGTGGGAAGACACACTCCTGCGTGTTGGTCCCGGTCTCTGGCACCTGGTGCCGGCGGCCTGAGCTGACTGACCCCCAGCCAGCCGCGCGGCTGACCTGGCGCCCGTGACGCCCTCTTTCTGGAGAGCGACGGAGGGCAGGTGGCTGTGAGGGGGTGGGAGACGTCCGGCGGCGGCCAGCCTGTGCTGGCAGAGGCTGCTCTGCTGGGCTTCTCCGATGGCCTTCCGCCTGCGGTCAAGCCGGGCCAGCCCTGGGCTTCTGAAACAAGCACCGGTCGGTCGGTCACTTGGCGACACGCGTCCTGGGCAGTGAAAGGACAGAGGGTCCTCGCCCCGGTCAGTGTGCTTTCCTAGGCGTCTTCTGTCCACTGCAAGGCGCTGCTGGGAGGAAGCAGCTGCTTCTGAGTCGCAGGTGCCACACTCTCCGAGCCTGGGCTCAGGCTTCTGCGGAGCCCGCGTCTCTGTGCCGGGACATGTCCCACGACGAGGCGTCACGTGTCAGCGTCTGGCCACCTGCGTAAGAGGAGGAGCCGGGGGGGAGAGTCCGAGATGCCTTCGTGACGCTGAGGGAAGCCAAAGAGAGCAGCCTGCAGAGTGCAGGGCGTCTCTCACCCTCGTAGGCCACAGAGCAAGCCACGCCGTCACCCGATTCCCGGCTCATCAGCTGCTGCTGTCGTGAACGCTGTCGTCAGGTTTCCGCGGTCATCGCCACAGATGTCCTTGGTCCCCGTCCTGGGCTGACGGCCTTCAGGGCAGTGACGGAGGCCTGAGAACGTGGTCGGGGGGAGTGCCCGGGAGTGAAGGCCGCTGTCAGGCATGGCGGTGGTTTGTGCACCTGTGCCCTGAACATGTGTGTCATCCTCCCAGTCCTGGGGGCAGGTGACTGAGGCCTGGCCGGCCCCTGTGTCTGGCATCTGGGCATTGTCACTGGCCCTGGGGTCCCCCGACGCCTACTGGGAACTGATGAAGAGCCTCAGCCTCGAGGCCACGCGGGGGGAGGGTTGCAGGAGACTGGATTTCTGCAGTCATTTGAGGGTCCCCTCACACAGCTTCCCACCGTGACTGGCCCAGCTTGCACCCCCACCAGCGGTGTAAGAGTGTCCTTCTGATGCTAGTCCGACACTGGACAGGCTGGAGACGAACCAAAGCGTGGGGGGTGTGTGGCTCTGTCCTCTGTACCCCTTCCCTCCCTCTTCCCCCTCCTTCCCTTTCCTTCCTCCTCCCTCTTTCTTTCCCTTCCCCCTCTCCTTCCCCCTTCTCCCTCCCCCTTCACATGTGGCTCAGTCGCGGGGTGGGGGGGGGTGTCACTGGAAACCGCTGGGCAGTTAGCAGGCTGGCATCCTTCTAGAATGTCCTTCCAGAAGTCACCTGAAGAAACAGATCTCTACAATATTTGCCACACATTCAGTGGTTTTCAAACTCTGCATTCAGGGACACCCCCCCCCACTCTTAAAAGTTATCAAAGACCTCAAAGAACTTTTGTTTCTGAGAGTCACAGTAAACAGCATTTCTACGGTGCTAGAAAATGAAACAGATTTCAAAACTGTTTACGAATTCATCAAAAAGTCGCATGAATAAGCTGTTCCATGTCGACAGAACAAAGTACTTTGTTTTACGGTGTTGTTTTTATCTAGTCTATTATATTTATTATATTGAGACTATTTTCCAAAACAGAGCAGAGTACCGGGAAGAGCAGCTTTAGTTTGCATTTCTCAAGTCTCCATCACGTTGGCCTGATAGGGGACAGCTGGACCTGCAGGGCTAGTTCTTCTGAAGCTTTGCAGAGCCACGCAGCTCAAAGCTTCCAGAAGCTTCCACTGTCCAGGGAGCACATGGGGGGGGGGGGGGGGAGGAGAGAGGGAGAAGGAGAGAAAGAGAGAGGGAGACAGACAGACAGACAGGATCTTGTGCCATTGTGAGAACAGCTCTGGCCTCCAGGGGTGCCCAGAGGGCTCCAGGCTTCCTGGCTGGACCTTGCTTAGGTGCTGCTGCACTGGCCACCTTTGGAAGGGCTCCCAGGGAGGGTCATGTCACTTGGTGGCCCTCATGGTCGAGCCCCCCTGTCCTTCACAGCCTCTGAGCATAGCAGGTGGCTGAGGCAGACAGACGCGTGAGGCGGTTTCAAGGGCCTTGTGTTCGGATGGCTCTGACCTTGTTGGAAGCTGCCATCTCAGCAGTCTCCCCTCTGTTGGGGATGTGGGGCTGACACCTGCGATTCAAAGCAAGTTCTCAGGAATGTTTCCAGAAGAGTGTAATTGAACAGGGCCAGGCTTTAGCTCTGACTGTGCAGGGTGAGAGGGATGCTTCTGAAGCCATGACCCAACGTGGACAGTGTTATTTGTTCATAAAATGTAGGCGTTGCTGCCATTAGCTGTGTCTGAAGAACACAGAAGCTGAGAATGGCCTAAACCAGATGGGGCCGGAGCTATTGTTTCAAGGTCTGGTGGGTAAGAGACCAATGGATCACCAGAAGGGTGCGTGAGGGGAAATTGGAGCCTTTAGTTTTCAGGAGGGAGGGGGAGCAAGAAAAAGGAGACAAAAAGACAAGTCAAAGAGGGGGGAGATACATGAGAATGGCAGGGAGGTAAAGAGTAGCCCGAGTGACCAGGCTGGGCAGAGACCCCCCTGAAGAGTGAGCTGGTGGTGGCAAGGAACCATGGTGACCGGCAGAAGAGTGGCTGGTGTGGAGAGTGTGGCACCGCAGCAAGGCGGCATAGTGAGCTGGTCCCTGGAGACGGCCAGGGGTGTGGAAAGCTGACGTGTGCATCAGCATTTATTGAAGAAGTTTGAAGAGCCTTGGAGAAGCAGAGCAGCTCGGAACTCTGGAGAGAGAAGAAAAGAGAAGATGCTGGAGAATGACTGGACTTGGCAGAGCGCCTGCCTCAGGTGTGGAGGGGCAAAGGGCACCATCAAGGACATGTGTCTTTGGGACCTTTGGGACTGAACATGGTGACTGGGGTCAGATAATTGGCCTCTTGTGGGTGTAAGGACATTTTTTTGGACTTTGTTTTCCTGGTTAATTTTCCTTGTTAAGAAAACCCTGGTGTTAAATTGCACGTGAGTGGCAGCTCCACGGCGTGGGTGAAAGAAAGAAAGAATCAGAAGGAATCTGGGTGGCAGAAGCCGCATTTTAAAAGTGCCACCTTTTCCCTTTGACTTGTCGGTTGGAGGCTCTGGCCTACTTTGCACCTGATTTCAGCTGGAATCAGCATCATCTTTAAGGAAATGATGCTGATGGACCTGCTGACTGTGTGCGTCCCGCTGGGTCATCGTCCATGGGACCCGCTCACCTGTGCTGGCTTTCCAGGTTGCTTCCAGTCTTGCCATCCCGGCCAGGGGGCTTATCTCAGGGTCCTTGTTCTGGAGGGTGAGGCCTCGAAGTGTGATGTTAAGAGGAACTTGGAGGTTTTCATTAGATTTGAGGAGCACGGTGCTTCTTTTCCCACAGCGAGCCGGCTGCTTTTAGTGATTGTCTCCTCAGCGCTCTCATCCCAGCTCGACCCCAGAGCCTTTCAGAAGCTCTCGGGAGATGTCCCCGGGAGCCCTGGCCTCAGTCCCACCTGGGATGTGGTCCCAGTGTGCAGGGGGCTGGTGTGCGCCAGGCAGAGACATGGGCCTGGTGTGGGGGGGTGCAGGGCTGATGACAGGGTGGACGCAGAGCCTCCGGGGGGACACAGCTGCCATGCCCAAGTCCCACCTGTGGGAACCTTAAGTGAAAACAAAGTTGCTGATGAATTGCAGTGTGGGCGATGAGGGTGTTTTTAGGGTGCAGGAAGGTCTGGATGTAGAGGCACAGGGCAGCACAGTAAAGAAGGAGGCTCTGGTACACATCCGAGATGACACTAGTGAACTTGAAAGCTAAACAGTCAACTCAGCAGCTGAAAAACTATTTGCTCTGCACGTGTGTGAGTGTGTATGCACGTGCGTGTGTGTGCATGCATGTTACTGCTTGTCATGTGTGTGAAACGGTGTGAGTGTATGAGTGTGTATGCATGCTATTGCTCTGCATGTGAGAGTGTGAATGTGAGTGTGTGTGTATGCATGTTATTGCTCTGCGTGTGTGTGAGTGTGCGTGTGTGAGTGGTGTGCGTGTGCCTGCTAGCTAGCTAGAGCATCAGTATATTTAGCAGGAAGCCCTTTAAACAGAAATTAAACCAGCACGAAATGGAAAATGAGCAGAGTCATCACCAGATCGTCTCAGCAGGAGACAGAATGATGAACGTGGGAGGCAGCTGCCTCGCTCTCTGAAGCAGAGATGGCGCCTCTGCCTCTGCTGACTGCACATCTGTGAGCTGGTGGCCGAGACGGGCTTAGTGGGGTGCTGTCCCACCCCCTTAGGGTTCCCCACTCAGAAACCAGAGCTGGTTTGTGACCTTTCTTCACAGGTTCCATGTTCTCAGAGTGATATGTGGCAATAAAGCTGACACCTGGGCTGGGGCTACACCTGGGCTGGGGTGACACCTGGACTAGGGGTGACACTGGGCTTGGGGGTGACATCTGGGCTGGGGTGACACCT
>PVHY01034976.1:0-10078 GCA_004024945.1 Uropsilus gracilis
ACCAGCTCGCACAGGGTGGGGGCAGTCGCCCGCTGGTCCAGCTCCTGGAGGCTCAGAGGACCCATCATCGCCGACGGCGGGGTCTGGGTCCAGCCGGTCATAGTGCCTGGGCCGCGGGTCTGCCTCGGTGGCGGTGGGGCCGAGGCCGCCCCAGGCCGCAGGATGAGCAGGCGGGGGGAGCCCAGTGGCTCGGCCGCAGGGCAGGATGGGGGCCTGGAGACCCCGTACCCGGCCGGAAGCAGGATGCTGGCGCCCCAGCCCCCCCCCCCCGCCCGTGTGCTCACTGGCACAGGGCAGAGGTGCTGGGGGCAGGTGGGGCCGCGGCCCCTGGGGGCGGGCCGGGCGGAGGACACCTTTCTGTTCACCGCAACGGGACCGGCCACTCGCTGGCCCCGGCTGGTGGGGGTGGGGGTGCAGGGCCCCCCAGGCCGCAGAGGAGCAGGCGGAGCACGCAGCGTCCGTGCGCCGAGGGGGCTGCGAAGCCGCGGACGCCAGCCGGACTCAGGCCGCTCCCGCTGCTCCAGGGGCCGCGGGGGGCGGGGCGCGGGGGGCGGGGCGCGGGGCACGGGGGGCGGGGCCCGGGGAGCGCAGGGGGGCTGTGGGCGGGGAGCAGCCAGGACACGCGGGGGCGTGGGGGACACGGCCCGCCGCCGCCCGGCGAGGACGTCTGTCCGGCGGTTCGGGCCCACGTTTAGGGCGCGCGCCTCGGTCTCCCGCGGCTCAGGCGGCTCCGGCCCCAGCCCGGGGACCACGGTCCAGCCGCTCGCGCCCGCGCCCGCCGGCGGGTCTCCCTCCCGGGGCCGCCATGCGGGCTCTGGGCTCGGTGCCCAGGGCGGGGCGCGGCGGCAGCGCCAGCTGGCACAGCCCCGTGGCCAGCGGCTCCCGGGGGAGCCTTGTCCTGCCCGCCGGCCCCTGCGCGGGCGGGCGGGCGGGCGGGCACAGGACAGGAAGGAGGAGGCGGGGGCTGGAGAGGACAGCGCGGAGCCCAGCCCGGCTCAGCTGGCCCGGAGGGGACCGTCCCCGCGGCCGCCCGCCCGGCCTTGGCCCCGGCAGGGAGCGAGATGCGGCCTGCGGCGTCCTTGACCTGCGTGTTCGGGGCCGGCCCTGCGCTGAGCCCCCCGCGGGCGAGGCCATGGCGACGCCCTGTAAAGCCCGCCCCCCTCGGGCAGGTCGAGAAGTGGGGGACGCACGACGGACAGCGCAGGGTGGGCGCGGTCGGGGGCGTCCCGGGGCTGAACGTGCGCCCGAGCGCCCCCGGGGCGCGTGCTCCGCGTGTGCAAGCCCGTGGCCGAGTGTCCCGCACACGCATGTGAGCCTGCGTCCCCAGGCGCCCGCCTGCAGGCGCACGCGTGCACACAGGGACCGTGGGGTGCGAGCGCCTGTGTGGTGCGCGTCCCGCAGGCTGGCCGGCACGGCGCCCACGCGCAGCCCACGTCCCTCCCGTCTGCCGGCTGGGGGCTCCGCTGCCCGCTGGCCCCAGCCGCCCGGCGCCGCCCGCAGGGCCGTCGGTGACGCGCATCCCAGGCTCCATGTCGGCGCCTGGCGCCGGACTCTGCCCGCGCGGTCACCTGGGAGCCACCCCAGGGCCACAGCACAGTGGGGGCGTGCCGCGGGCCCCGCCGGCTCGCAGCTGCGCGTGGGCCCTGTCCGACCGGGATCTCAAGGCCGCGGCCTGTGGCTGTGCTGAGGCCGCGGGGGTGGGGGTGTCCGGCGGAGCTGCCCGCGGCCCGGAGGGCTCCCGCGAGAACCCGGCTCGCAGGGCCCGTCCAGAGCCGCGGGAGACACGGCATCTCCAGCCAGACGAGCGGCCTGGCTTGGAGGGGCCTGGCGTTCCCTGAGGTGGGGGCGCTGGGGGCCCCGAAAGTGCCCTCCTGATGCCCAGATGGCGGGTGAGGCCTCGTGGGCGGCCTCTGGCCGGGATGAAGTTAGGGTGCGTGGGGGGAGGGGGTGTCTGAGTGGCCCCCGGGTCTCAGCAGCCCGAGGGGCCGTGGCTGCGCCAGGAGGGTGTTGGCTGCTCGTCCTGGCGCCGCGAGCCCGGCCGCGCCCCGGGGCGCTGGAAGGGGCGGGAGCAGGGAGCCGACTGCCCCAGGGTGCGCGGCCTGCGGACGCCTGGACTTGGCGAGGACCCCGGCTTCGGCCCAGGAACCATCACGCGGAGCCACCTCGGGCAGGTGTCGGCAGCGGCCGGGGGCACCCCACGGGCGGGGTCTCCGCTCGGATGCCAGGGGCAGACTGGCCTGGAGGGCGTGTCTGGGCACCAACCTGGTCTCTCTGGGCGCCTGAGCCTGACAGGGATGTCACCCCACGCAGCGCCCGGTCTGGTCCGCAGAGGCGCCTGGCCCTCGGCATGGCCCGCGCCACGCCCGGCCCCGCCCCCACGCCCGGCCCCGCCCAATGCACGGCCCCTCACATAGCCCGGCACCAACACGGTCCCCACGCCCGGCCCCGCCCCCGCGCCTGGCCCCGCCCCCACGTACACACACAGCCCCACTCCATCATGGCCCCGCCCACAGGGCTCCGCCCCCACGGATAGCCCCGCCCCCACGTAAAGACACAGCCCCACGCATGGCCCCGCCTTCACATATGCCCCTGCTGCCATGCAGGCCCCGCCCCCACGCACGGCCCCGCCCCACGCACGGCCCCGCCCCCACGCACGGCCCCGCCCCCACGCCGGCGGGCAGGTCTCCCTGCTGCGGGGCGGGCTGCGTTCTCAGGGTCCCCGCGCCTCCCACCGTGGGCGCCGTGGCCGGCTCTGCGGCTGCCCCTCCCTGGACTCTGCGCTCCTGGCCCAGCGGGTGTGCGCGTGCGCGTGTGGGCTCGCCCGGGCCTGGGGAGGGGTCAGGCGGGCGGTGTCACCCGGGGGCAGGTGCGAGCCCGGAGGTGACACCAGGAGGGGGGCTGCGGGGAAGAGAGGCCCGAGAGCGCCCCGAGAAGGAGCGGGCAGATGCCTGAGGCTGGGGCTCGCCTGCCTCCGGCCCCCCTGCCCGGCCTGCCTGCCGGCCTGCAGCGGCCCGGCCTCCCACCTGGGGCCTGTGCGCCTGGCCCCCGAGAGTGGACGCTGCCAGGCCCCCCAGGGCGCGACAGCTTCTCCAGTGATGCGCCTGCCCTGGGGTAGGGGGGCCGGAGGGGCGGGGGTGGGGGTTGTGGCTGCGAAACGCCCAGCCTCCCCTCGATCGCCGCCAGGAGAGCGCGCCAGCAGGCTGGTGCCTGGCAGCAGGGGAGCCCGCCCCCCAAGTCTGGGGGCGCCGGCGCGGGGCCCCTCCGCTCTGTGGACCCCCCTGGACGCAGCAGGGGCGTGGCGGCCTCAGCCTGCTCCCTGCGCGGTCCGGGGCGGCCCCGGCCTGCTCCCTGCGCGGTCCGCGCCCGTCTGGTTCTCAGGCGGAAGCCGCCCGACGGTGGCTGTGGGCGGGGCCGCGCCCGCCTTGGGCCGGAGCTGAGACGCAGGGCGCGAAATGCGCTTCATTTGAATCAGTGATCATTCGGCGCCTTTTGCTCTGAAGTCCACGTCGCGGCGGATGCCAAGAGGGCCCCGGAGGCCCCGGAAACCCCGCTCCGGGCTGCGCTGGCACGGGTGGGGCTGCCCACCTGCGGGTCGGGCGCGCCAGCCTTTTGGGCCGGGGCCGGGCGCGTGGGGCCGCCGGCTCTGGTCCCCCGAGGAAGCCGCGGGCCCCTCCCCGAGGCGAGGCTCGCGCCGGCGCGCCCCGGGCGGCCCGTGACGCTGGAGGAGGGGCGCGGCGCCGGGTCCCGCTCCGCGGCCGAGAGCTTGGCCTGGCCCTGACGGGCCGTCTCCGGGCGGTGGCACCTGTGTCCCTGGTGCCTGGACCGCAGGGGCTTCGTGCCAGCGCGGACCCTGCTGAGGTGCGGCTGCGCCGGGGAGCGTTCGCCTCGGCTGGACCTGCCGCGTTTCAGGTCGTCGCGAGGCGGGGAGAGGAGGCCTCGGTGTCCTTCACCCTTCGGGGACGGAGGAAGACGGAGGTGGACAGAGAGGGGCAGAGGAGGACAGAGGACGGGGTGGACAGAGGAGGACAGAGGACAAGGGTGGACAGAGGTGGACAGGGGTGGACAGAGGAGGACAGAGGTGGACACATATGGACAGAGGAAAGAGGTGGACAGAAGAGGGACAGAGGAGGACAGAGGTGGACAGAAGAGGGACAGAGGACAGGGGTGGACAGAGGAGGACAGAGGATGGGGTGGACAGGTGGACAGAGGAAAGAGGTGAAAGAAGAGGGACAGAGGTGGACAGAGGACAGAGGACAAGGGTGGACAGAGGAGGACAGAGGACAAGGGTGGACAGAGGTGGACAGGGGTGGACAGAAGAGGGACAGAGGAGGACAGGGGTGGACAGAGGTGGGGCAGAGGCGCAGGCAGCTCTGGCCCCAGGGTATCGAAAACGTGTGGACAAAACCGCTGTGGCCCAGAGTGGAGGCAAAGTTCTGTTAGGGTCAGTCTTCGATTCTGAGAGAGAAAGAGACAGATGGACAGATGGACGGACTGCCAGGTGGACAGGCAGGGAGGAGGGGCAGGGCAGGCGGGCTGGGGAGTGGGGAGGGGGCTGGGCTTGTGTGCAGCAGCTGAGGTCGGGGTTTGCGGGAGTCGGGGAGCCCAGGGCGGGGCTGTCCTGGCCGGCGAGGCCGCTAACGCTGCTGCCCACTGGCTGCGTCTGTCCAGACGGGCCTGGAGGCGTCTCCGCGCTGCCCCGCCCGCGTCCACTCCAGGTTAAGAACAAAGGGACACGCGGACGTGCACCCATAAATCACAGCCGCCGCTGCCGGCCGGCACCCCCCCGCCCCCTCCATTAGCCGGCGCAGCGGCCGGGCGGGTGCGGGACGCGGGAGCCGGTGTCTCGGCCGCGGCCCATCCATCTTCCCGCGAAACGAGGCGGAGCTGTCGCCCTCCGGAAGGGCCGGGATGAAGGATGAGCCGAGGATGTGCGGCCGAGGCGCTGATTAGCGTCATTAGCATAGCGAGCCGGGCCCTGCGTCCGCCCGCCCGGCCTCCGCTCCCGCCTGAGTGTCCAGAGCCCGGCCCGGGGAGGCGGCTGCGGGCCACGCGACGGGCCTGCGCCCGGCCTGCGCATGCGCAACTGGCTTCTGGGTCGGGAGGTAGTGTGCCCTGCCGGGGGCAGAGGACGCGGCCAGCGCCTCCTCCCTGCCCGTCACCTGCGGCCCCCGGCCCCCGGCTCTGCTGCCACGCGAGGGCCAGGAGGCCGCGCTGACCTGACCAGGTACCCCTGGGTGGGGGGAGCGCGTCCCGGAAGCAGCTCAGCGCGCCCCCCACCGTGGAGCCTGGAGCCCGGAGCCAGTGTCCAGGGCCCAGGTGGCTGGCGTCCAGGAGCCCAGCGTGCTATCCAGGCCCCGGGAGCTGGTGTCCAGGGGAGTGGCTCCCCGCAGCCAGGCCCGTGGCACGCGCGTCGCGGCCCCCACAGGTGCGTGCGGCCTCAGAAAGACACGGCCCGCGGCCCGCCTCAGACGGTCAGGAGGGAAGCAGCACGTCCAGCTGCCCGAAGGCATGGCACGGCGTGTGCAGGCGTGTGCAGGCGCAGGTGTGTGCATGGAGGTGTCTGTGTGCACGTGCGGACACATGTGTACACGCGTGCAGAAGCGCCGGCATGTGCACACGTGTGTGCATGCATGTACGTGCGGATGGAAGCGCAGGTATGGACACACGTGTGTATGCACGCATGTACACGCGTGCAGAAGCGCAGGTATGTGCACACGCGTGTGTGTGTGCACGCATGTACGTGCAGGTGTAGGAGGTGCATGTGCTGGGGGGTGGCTTCAGGACATCACGGTGCTTCCTGACCAATTTCCATAGCCGGTCTTCCAGCTACTCAGGAGCTGACAAACACTCCGCGTGCGTCTGCTGTGGGCGCATCTCCCACAGCCAAGGGGCAAGGCCCCCTCGCTCAGTCTCCCCCGCCCTTGGGCCCCGCAGCCCTGCGGCGGCGACGCCAGGACACGCGCGCCGGCCGACGAAGGAAGCCAGGGCGGGGACGGCGGCCCGCCGGGATCCTGCGGGCGGAGATTCATGGGGCCGCGTGCCATTGACCTCACACCCACGGCGATGTCCCCGAACGCGCAGCCGGATGACGGCGGTGGAGGGAGGGAGGCCCTGGGGGCCGTTCGCTGTGGTGCCTGGAACGTTGCTTTTACTGCCGCGGGGACTTGCGTGGAGAGCCGAGAGGCCGGGAAGAGCATCCCGAACCCCCGGGCGGAACCTGAGCTGCGAACCCCTGGCAGGCGTGGGTGGGCTCCCCGGCCCTCCCTGGGGGCGTCCCCCGGCCGGGGAGAGCTGGGAGGGAGACGTGGCGCAGGGAGACCCTGGGGGAGCTCCCGGCCGTCCCGTCTCCCTGCCGCCGCCTCCCCGTCCCGCACTGAGCGGCCGAGGGGACGACGCTGAGGGCGCGGCCTCCTTCAGCTGCCAGGGCCCACGGCAGACGCGGACGATGCAGGGCAGACCCTGTGACCGTGTGTCCGGCCCCACGGCCGCGACCAGCGCTGGCCACCCTCGGCAGCCGTGCAGCTCACCCGCTGACCTTCACGGGCAGCGGGGGCCCCGGGGGGCCGCTGCCAAGGTGGGGGGTTCTCGGGGCTGCTGAGAGGGACACGGCCTCGGCCGCGCCTCCTGTGGGGAGTGGCGGGGGGCCCCCGCAGCCCCCAGCCCCCCGCGCCCCTGTGCTCCCCCGCATCCCCCCCGCGTCCCCCCACGCCTGCCAAGGCCCCCGGCTGTGGTTCGCAGCTGGCTCCTGCTGAGTCACCTCCATGGCCGCGGGGGCGCTGACAGGGTGACAGCCGCGTGCTGGGGGCGGCCCCGGCGGAAGGAAGCGTCCCCTCCCCGGCCATCAGCCGCGGCCCCACTCCAGCGACGCGCGTGATTGCAGGCCTCTGACGGGCGCCGGGTGAAGGGCGGCCCAGCCCCGGAGGACTTCAGACACTGCGGGCCGGCCGCCCACTGCCGGCCGGGGGAGCCGAGGACACGGCCGCCGGCAGCTGACCGCTGGGGGCAGCTCAGCAATCACTCAGGGCTCCTGGACGCGGCGACAGAGTCCCCCCTCCGCTCGCCTCTTCCCGCCCTGACAGGTTCAGGCCTGGCCCCGGCCCGGCCCGGCCAGCTGCCTCCGCGCCGGCCGCTCCCGGCAGAGCCGGACGCTCGGGAGGCCGGGGCCGCCGGGGCAGGACCGCGCCTGGGGCCGGGCCGCTGAGGCCACCAGCCGCGCCGTGGGGTTCTGTCCGCCTGGGGTCGCCCCAGCTCAGGGGCGGGACCCCGGCGCTCCCAGGAGCGCGCTGGACGCTGGGAGGGGCCGCAGCTCGGCTCTGTCCCCCGGGCCTCCGGCTCCGGCCCTGCCCGTGCCCTGGACTTGGGGCCCTGGGGTCTCGGCCCGCGAGCACGTCCACCGGCCTCTGTCCCGCCGGCTCCCCGATGCCGTGGGCGGCCCCCACCGGTCTGCCTGGCCCGTGCACAGCCGGCCCCTCAGGGTCTCGGCGAGGCCGCGGGCGGAGCTGGCCGCGCGCTGGCCGGCCCACGCGCGAGGGGGCAGGGGAAGCGGAGGCGCCGGCCTGGGGCTGCCGAAGGCCGACGCGCAGGACGCAGGGGCGGGCGGGGATGCGGGGTCGCCCGGCAGAGGCCCCCGCGTGGCCTTGATGGTGGACCTGAGGGCGCGGCGGCCGGGCGGGGCCGAGGGACGCGTCCAATGTGGCCAGACTCCCGGGCGGGGCTCCTGGCCGTGGCGGCTCCGAGCTGCGGCTCCACCAGGCGCCCGCCCGCCCGCCCAGCCGCCCGCGGGCCCGGTTCCAGGCCCCTGACCATCCAGGGGAGGCGGCCTGCCCGGCCCAGGAGCCGTGAGGGCAGCGGGCAGCAGGGGCGCCGGCTGGGCTGAGCGCCCGGCGGCCCCCCCCCAGCACCGGCTTTTGTCGCGACGCAGGCTGACCACCCGGGGGGCGGGCTGAGTCCCCTCCCCCTCGCTGGACCCCCCCCCGCCTTGGCCCATGTGGGCGGCCGCCTTCCCGGCCTGGCTGCGAGTGGACGGCCACGCGGGCTGGGCTGCGGGGACATCCTGCCCTCGCCTGGCCCAGAGAGACCGGGGCCCGACAGCCGTGCCCAGCGGGGGTCCCTGGCCGCTCCGTGTCCCCTCAGGCCTCGGCCAGGCTCGGGGCGCGCACGAAGCTGCGTGCCCGGCTCCTTGCCTCGCCCAGGCCGGCCGCTCCGGGCGGGCCACCACCTAGCCGGTCCCTGTCCTCGGGCCGGCCGGGACAACAGCCTCCGGCGCGGGCTTCCGTGCAGGCTTCCGGCTCCACCTCAACCCCCCACGCACACGCCTGCTCGTGCACACATCTGCTCATGCACACATGCTCACACACATGCCTGCTCACACACACGTTGGCTTACACACGCCTGCTCACACATGTCTGCTCACACACACGTTGGCTCACACACGCCTGCTCACACACGCCTGCTCACGCGTATACCTGCTCACACACCTGCTCATGCACATGCCTGCTCGCATACACATCTGCGCACACACGCCTGCTCACACACACACCTGTTCATAAAGACCTGCTCATGCACACGTCTGCTCACACACACCTGCTCGCACACACCAGCTCACACACCTGTATACATATGTTCACATACATGCCTGCTCACATGCCGGTCACACACAGCTGTTCACACACCTGTCACATACCTGCTCACACACCTGCTCTCACACGCCTGCACACACACCTGCTCACATGGTCACACATGCATCTGCTCACACGCACCTGTCACATACCTATTCACACACATCTGCTTGCACATGCCCACTCCCACACATGCCTGTCACACATGCCTGCACACATACCTGCTTGCACACACATCTGCTCACACACCTGCATGCATACGCTCACATGCATGCCTGCTCACACATGCCTGTCACACACATGGCTGTTCACACACCTGTCACATACCTGCTCACACACCTGCTCGCACACGCCGGGCCACGTGTCGGCATGCCCCAGCACACGTGCCCCCGATGTCCCGGGCCCCTCTCTGCCCCTTGGTCGCGCTGTGGGTTTTCTCGTCGGGGCGTCCGGGCCCGGCCGGCTGAGGCGGGCGTCGTCCTCGGGCCGCGCACCCGGGGTCCGTCCTGTCTCCGCCCGCTCATTCGCGGCAGCCGACAAGGCCGGTTCGGCGCGACATGAATCGCCAAGGATGCGCGGGCCTGGGGCGGAGCCGGCTCCGCTCTTCGGGGCAGACGGCGGCTTCTGCTCCCGTCGCTAAGGGGCGCTCCCGTGGCCGCGCTCTTCTCCACGAGGAAAGACGGGGCGAGTCTCCAGCCTGTTTGATGTGCTGACCGGGGCTCATTTCGGCTCACTTTATCTTCGGCGAGTGAACCGGCCCGATTCCTTTCCCTCCCGCAGACGTCCCAGCCAGGGCTGGCGTCGCCTCCTCGGCAAACGTGGGCGCGTGCAGGGAGCGAGCGACAAAGCGAGGCCCGGAAGGACACCTCGTCGGCCCACGGGCCGCGTGGAAGCCACGTTTTCCGGGATCCCGGGCGCCCACCGGCCTGTCTGGCCTCGGGGTTCAGCCGGCGGCAGGAGGGGCTCCCCCAAAACCACCGCAGGTGAGCGGCAGGCGGCTCGGCAGGGTGGGGGAGGGGCCTTCCCTGGGGATGATCCCCCTCTGGCCTGCTGCCCCCAGGGGCGAGAAGGGCCAGCGTGGACCCCGACCCGACCCCCAGCCCCCAGCCCCTCCCTGCCGGCTCCCCCTCCGGCCCGTCTCATCCCGGAATCTCTCTCCGGTTCCGGACACGCGTCAGCCTGCGCGGGCGACGCCGACCCCCAGGACTGCACTGCCGGAAAAGCTTCTGCCTGGTCGTTCGGGCCGAGGAGGTGCTGGGGGGTCCACCCCGGTGCCCTGCCTCTGGAAGGAGGGTGGAAGGAGGGGCCGCGGCCTCCCCCATCGCCGTGGGTCCCCCACCTCTAGGCTGGGGTCCCTGGGGGCTGTGGGTCCCCCACCTCTAGGCTGGGGTCCCTGGGGGCCGTGGGGTCCCCCACCTCTAGCCTGGGGTCCCTGGGGACCGTGAGCTCCCCCACCTCTA
>PVHY01034977.1:0-10080 GCA_004024945.1 Uropsilus gracilis
GGGGGAGGGGCAAGGCCCCACCCTCCCACCTGCTGCAGCCGCCCCCTCCCCAGCTGGCCCCCTCTTTTGTGCAAAGCCACACAAAGGACAAGGGGCCCCGGCCGGCCTGGCCATCTGCTCCCAGCAGCCTGAAGGCTCTTAAAGAGACAGCACCCCCTCCCTGCCGCCCTGGGGCTGTGGGGTGGGGGTGGAGCTGCAGCTCCTTGGGACCTGGTTTCAGCAGTCCCCAAATACCACCCACTTTTCCCCAGCCCCCAAGCCAGGAACCATCCTCCCCCAGGCCAGGGAGCAGAGGTGCCTGCCACGTGGCCTGGAAGGTGGGGTGTGGGAGGGGAGAGGAGCCAAGGCCGGCTGGGGACCAGCCCCCTTCTCCTCCAGCCCCAGGCGGCCAGGGGCTGATGCAAGCCCGCAGGGGCACCCCACTGGGGTCTGTCTTGCCCACAGGCACCCCACACCGGCAGAGCTGCTAGCCTCTGCAGGGCCCTCCCCGCCATTTCAGATGCGCTCCCACTCACCCCTCCACCACCGAGAGGGTGACAGGCCTGCTTTGTGAGGCTGGGCCTGCGGCTGCGGGTGGCTGCTTGCCCTGACCCCTGGGGGCACGCTGACTTCCTGCCATTTCCAGTTGAGGAAACTGAGGCTTCTTCGCTCACTGCCCCCATCCCCCACCCAGGTCTTCACAACCTGTATCCCCCCAGGCCACAAAGGCGAACCCCAAGTCCCCACACAGTGCCTGTGCCACACTGCTGGGGACACAGTTTACATGATTTGTGTGACTGTTTATTTCTGGGCTGTCTGCACGGGGCTGCGGGCAGGGACTGTCCATCGTGTCCACCCCCGGGAGCCTGGTATACAGTAGGCGCTCCATATCTGCCCACCAAATCAGTGCCCGCAGCGCTAGAAGCCTTTCTCTCCCCTGGCCACCTCTGTCCTCTGGCTTGTGGGCAACTGGCCTCCGCTCTCCTCAAGGTGAGGCAGAAGGGACAAAGGTTGAGCGGGGATGCTGGGAAAGAAAAGAAGGGTGACCTTGAGCTGCTTGAACCACCAGGCCTCCTCTGCGGCTCCCTCCTCCCAAAGGCGGGGCTCCTCTAGCCAATCCTGAACCCGCAGCCCTGCCAGACAGACTGGGACTGTCCCGGCTGGGCGGCCTGGCCGCTGCGGTGTGGTGCCTGGGACCCAGGCCAGGCCCTCCGCTGGCCCAGGGGCTACGCTTGGGGAGGCCGGCCCCCGGGCCCAGGCCCTGAGGGGTGGGGTCATCCCTGGATCTAAGCAGAAACCTGGGAGAGCAGTGGGGGGCAGGGAGGAATTGGGAGGATGAGGGAAGATGGGGACAGCTTGAAAGGAACATGGGGAGCTCCCTCCAGGGCCCCCACCCCCTCAATCCTGCCCAGACAGGAATTCGACTCCTCCTGCTGCCCGCCAACCCCCTGGGGCCTGCTGGCAGGCTGTGTGGCCCTGGGCGCCGCCGCCCCCCCCCTCGGCAGGCAGTGAGCCTGGCCCGCACACACCGGTGCTGTGAAGGGGCTGAGGGAAGGTGACGGAGGTGACAATCCGGTGCTTGGCACCGCCCGGTGCGGTGGCGGCCGGGTGAGGGGGGCCCCCCAGGGAGGCGAGGCCTGCACATCTGCGAGTGGTGCTGGGGAAGGGCAGCGCCTCACAGGTGGGAGGGCGACCGGGAGACCCCAGGCTTCCTGACACCCCCACTGAGGAAATCTGACTCCCTGAGCAAAGCAGGAACCGGGGAGGAAGGGTCAGCGAGACTCAGCTGAGAGACACCCGAGAAGGTGACAGGGGCTCCTCGGAGGCGGCCCCCAGGCCCCGGAGTCTGCCGGGTTTTGCTGGAAGCATGGAGGGCCCCCTCCCCTCCCCCCTCCGGCCCTCACCTGGGTGACAGCGGCGCCCTCTGGCGGTGACAGCGTGAATGGAGGGGCTGGGTGTGTCCCACCTCTGCCTGAGCAACGCTGCCTGCTCCTGGGGAAACCGGGCCTGGTATCCCCAGGTGCCTGGGGTCAGGGTTCCCGACGACTGGGCCATTTTGCCTGGGCCATTTTCAGTTACTGAGCTTTAGAGCCAATCGCCACCAAGTCTCCTCGGTCCAGAGCCACCAACACCCCCAGAGCAAAGTCAGGTGGAGTAGAAGCCCTTGGAGAAACAATGGGAGCCACAGGGTAAAGACAGGACCCCAAGAGGCCTGAGCCTTGGTCCCTCCATCTCTCTCTCTCTTTTTTTTTTTTTTTTTTTTTTTTTGAGACCAGGTCTCGCTATTTTTGCCCGTGGAACTGCAGGCTCCCGTTGCCCGGGGTACCACGGACTCAAGCCATCCCCAGCCTCAGCTTCCCAGGTAGCTGGGATGACAGGCGCACGCTACCACGCCCAGCTATTTTTTGGAACTAGGTCTCGCTACGGGCCCCAGGCGGGACTCGAACCGCGATCCCCGGCCGCTTCATAGGCTGAAGCTTACAGGCACGAGCCACCGTGCCCGGCCAGGTCCCTCCATCTCTTAAAGGGCACAGCAATTCCAACCTCCTCTGATCCACAGGAGGCTCCCACATGACTCAGATGAGATGTCAGCAGAACCTCTATCCCTTTCCTTCTGAAGCGGGGTCCCCTCTTGGGGAGGCATTCAAGGCCCCTCACTGAGCAGTCATGGGTGAGGGGCCAGCTGAAGGCCATCACCACTCCTGGCCCTGCCCTCTGGAGCCAAATGGTACCACTGTGACTTTTGACCCTTGACAAGTCCCTGGGAGACCTGTCCACGGCGCTACTGCCCGCAGGCCCTCTGACCTGTCGTGCGCTCCGAGCTGGGCACAGTCCTAACTCTGTTTCATCCTGTCCCACTGCACTTACTAACCTCCAGAGCTTCCCTATTGCCTGGGCAAAGTTGGCTCTTCCCAGCCCAGGACTCGGGCTTTCTAGCCTGTTTCTGATCCAGCCAAACAGGTCTGCTCACCATCTGCTGAGCCCTACCTGGTGCCATAGAATGCCCCCTGCACCCTGGCCCGGCCCCACCTATTTGCATGTCCCACACCTGGCCCCTCCCTTAGGACGGCTGGTGCTGCTGGTGAGCTCTGCCCTGGCAGGACATAGCCAGGACACCAGCACCCTTCTGCTCCCCCCCATCCAGCTCTGCCACCCTGCAGCTCCTCCACCAGCCACCCAGGGGTGCTTAGCACATGGCCTGACCTCCCACTTTCACAGAGAATTGAGGCCCCCCCTCCAGGGTCTGCTCTGCACCCAAAGCCAATGCCTTCTCAGCTCCCGCTGTAGATGTATCTTCCTCCTTCAAGACCAACATCCAGCTGGGTGCGGTGGTGCCCACCTGTAATCCAAGCGCTGGGAGGCAAGAGGCCTGGGAGCGCTTGAGTTCACGGGTTCGAGACTACCCCGGGCAACATAGTGAGACCTGGTCTTGAAAAAGCAGCCGGGCTTTTTCCCAGACTCCTGGTCTCCACCTATGCCCCCCACCCCCACCTGGCGCCTTGGTCCTGCTCTGTCCCCAGTCACACACAGAGCAACACAGAAACACACCCTGCCCTTCCGCCCAGCTTGCCCTGAGCTAAAGCCTTTCTTTTTAAAGCTCTTTAAAACAGTTGTTCACACCCCACTATCCTTGTCTGCACCTCCCACCCCCTCCCAACCCACTGCAGTGTCACTTCACCTGCCTCTGCTCAGAGATTGCTCCCCAAGGTCACCGGAATCACTCTTGTCAACCCCTAGGGGGCTGTGGTGGCCTGATCTCACTCCCCCTCTGGGCAGGCCTGGAGAGAGGCCAGTCCTGCTCCTGCCCCTCAACTCCCTGCTGGTTGCCATACACCTGCCTCTGAACCCTCCTGCTGGTCTCTGAAGTCCACTCCACATCCCCCAACAGAGCCCCACCCGGGCTCCACACCCCCTTGGCCCAACAGCCGAGGACATCTGGACATCTGCACACGGTGACATCTCAGATACTCAGAGGTCCAGCTGCACATACCCAAAGCAGTCTCCCTCCCCCCTCCCCTTCCCACCTGTACCCAAAGTAGAAGCTTGGAAGTTGCCCTGGGTTCCCTCCTCCCCCCCTGTCCATCAGTCTCCAATTTCCGTCAGTCCCCTCCTGCAGGGCCATGCCCGCCTAACCCCATTGCTGAAACAGCCTCCCAAAGCCAGGCGTGGTGGCATGCACCTGTAACCCAATCCCTGGGAGGCAAGAGGCCTGAGATTGCTTGAGTTCACGGGTTTGAGACTACCCTGGGCAAAATAGTGACACCTGGTCTCAAAAAAGCAGCTGGGCATGGTGGTGGGTGCCTGTAATCCAGCTACCTGGGAGGCTGAGGCTGGGGACCGCTTGAGTCCGCGGGATCGGGATACCCCAGGCAACATAGCAAGACCTAGGCCAGGCACGGTGGCTCATGACTGTAACCTTCAGCCTCTGAAGCGGCCAGGGCTAGGGATTGCGGTTCGAGTCCCGCCTGGGGCCTGCAGCGAGACCTAGTTCCAAAAAAAATAGCTGGGTGTAGTGGTGCACGCCTGTCATCCCAGCTACCTGGGAAGCTGAAGCTGGGGATTGTCTGAGTCTGTGGTACCCCGGGCAACGAGAGCCTGCGGTTCCACGGGCAAAAATAGTGAGACCTAGTCTCAAAACAAAACAAAAAAAAAAAAGTACATATCTATATATGTACTTTTTTTTTGCTATATACATATATATATCAAGACCTAGTCTCAAAAAATAATAATAATAAAACAGCCTCCCAGTTGGCCTCTTTGCCTCCTCTCTTGCCTTTACATCTCTTTTTTTTTTTTTTTTTTTTTTTAGACTAGGTCTCGCTATTTTTGCCTGTGGAACCGCAGGCTCTCATTGCCCGGGGTACCACAGACTCAAGCGATCCCCAGCCTCAGCTTCCCAGGTAGCTGGGATTACAGGCGCGTGCCACCACGCCCAGCTATTTTTTTTTGGAACTAGGTCTCGCTACGGGCCCCAGGCGGGACTCGAACCGTGATCCCTAGCCCCGGCCGCTTCCTAGGCTGAAGCTTACAAGCACAAGCCACCGTGCCCGGCCTTACATCTCTTCTTTATTCAACAGCCAGGGTGATCTTTCTCAAATCCAGTCTGATCAAGTCAGTTCTCTGATTCATTATCCTTGGATTAGGTTCAAACGCCTGTTGTCCATGACTGATCAAATTTTGACCTCCCGAGATCCTTCCCTTTCTCCCTTTGCCTCTTTCCTTCAGAGAGCCGTGGGGGTGGACCCACCCCAGGGGCAGTCTTTCCCAAGGCCCTAGACACTACAGTTGGTGCAGAAGTGCCCTGTAGGTGCTAAACTTGCCCAATCAGCGAGCTGTAATATGGGCCAGAGGAGTGTCATCCCAGCAGCCTAGGCAAGCTGGCCGCCATGGTGGGGAGCCAGCATGGTGGGGAGCACCCCAAAGTGATGGAAAACACTTGTTCTGGTCGGGCACGGTGGCGTGAGCCTTTAATCCCAGCCTAGGAAGAAAGGCTGAGACTAGGAATCGTTTGAGTCCCCGGGTTTGAGACCCATCTGGGGCAACATAGCAAGACCTAGTCTCAAAAAATAGCTGTAACGCCAGGCACGGTGGCACGTGCTTGTAAGCAACAGCTTATGGAGTCGCAGCAGGGTTTGGGGATCACGGTTCGAGTCCTGCCCAGGGCAACACAGCAAGACCTAGTCCCAAAAAATAGCTGGGCGTGGTGGCGCGTGCCTGTAATCCTAGCTACCTGGGAGGCTGAGGTTGAGGATTGCTTGAGTCCGAGGTACCCCGGGCAATGAGAGTCTGCAGTTCCCTGGGCAACATAGCAAGACCTTGTCTCAAAAAACAAACAAACAAACATAAAAACTTGTTCTCTCGGTGACATCATGGAGCCACTAGATTTACGTCACCCAAAGCCACTGACGTGAACTCGTCAGTCATCTGAGCTAACATGGCCCATTTACTGTCTGAGCCCAGGTGATTTCAGTTTTCAGTCCCTTGCAACCACAGACCCTGAAACAGTACCTCTCCCAATGCTACCCGCTTGAACTTGTACCTTTGCCTTGTCCAGCAACCTGCAGCTCTCGTGGAGTCTTTCTACATGCAATTCTTTTTATTATTATTTTTTTATTTTAGTTATTTATTTATTTTTTGAGACTAGGTCTCGCTATTTTTGCCCGTGGAACCACAGGCTCTCGTTGCCCGGGGTACCACAGACTCAAGCCATCCCCAGCCTCAGCTTCCCAGGTAGCTGGGATTACAGGCACGCACTACCACGCCCAGCTATTTTTTGGAACAAGGTCTCGCTACGGGCCCCAGGCGGGACTCGAACCGCAATCCTTAGCCCCGGCCGTGGCTTCCTAGGCTGCCACCTAGATATACATGCACCACCATGCCCGGCCCTCTACATGCAATTCTTGATAGCTGCGTGCTGATCCTTGTATCATCTTGTCTGACATCTGCCCCCTCTCCTTAGCACCAACTGTGCTCTGAGACACCTTCCTGTTTACCTGTCTATCCCCTTTTTGAGCCCAGAAAGGGTGAGGGCAGCTTTCTTACTCACCTGTGCCTCCCAGCACCTCACAGCAAGCACACAGTAGGTGGTCAATAAATGTCTGGAGTGAATCCGCTTCAAGTTTGCCAGGCATCACCTTTTAACCCCTCTCCCCTCCCAGCAGTCCTGCCCTCTCTCTCCACAGGCACCTCCACTGCCAGGTCTGAGAAAACCACTCCTGCTTAATCTCCCCTGACTTTGCCAACACATAAGGAGCTCCTCCACGACAAAGACAATTGCAATACAGAGAGCCAGCTTCTTGGTGGAGTATACAGTCATACATCACTTCACAATGAGGGGGTGACCTAAGAGATGCATCATCAGGCCAGACACGGTGGCTCATGCCTGTAAGCTTCAGCCTTGGAAGCGGCTGGGGCCAGGGATCATGGTTCGAGTCCCACTCGGGGCAACACAATGAGACCTAGTCCCAAAAAATAGCTGGGCGTGGAGGCACACACCTGTAATCCCAGCTACCTGGGAAGCTGAGGCTGGGGATTGCTTGAGTCTGTGGTAACCTGGGCAATGTGAGCCTGTGGTTCCACGGGTAAAAATAGCGAGACCTAGTCTCAAAATAAATAAATAAAAAAGAGATGTATCATCAGGTGATTCTGTTGTCTGAACATCGTCAGGTATAATTGAAGAAGCCTAAGTGGCAGAGCCCAGGACATACACACCTGGGCTGCATGGGGTAGCACCTTGCAACCACTGACATATGATGTCTGCTGTTGGCCTAAATGGCCTAAATGTGCATGGCTGGATATATAACTATAGCTATCAGTAGGTAGGTCAGCTGATGTATGTCTGACCTTTGACGACACAGGAGTTATAGGTACCAACTCCATGTGGTTAAAAATCTGCATATAACTCCCCCAAAACTTTTTTTTTGAGACGAGGTCTCCCTGTGTTGCCTGGGGTTGTCTCGAACCCACAGACTCAAGTGATTCCTAGCCTCAGCCTCCCACGTAGCTGGGATTACAGGCATGCACCACTGTGCCTGGCAAACTCCCCCAAAACTTAATTACAGCTGTCTCTTCATAGCCAAGGATTGGTTTCAGGACTGTCCACAGATCCAAAAGCTGCAGGTGTTCACATTCCTTATAGTTGAACTTCCTGTAGCTATAGGATCCATGACCTTGAATAATGGTTGTTTGAATCTGTGAGTGAGGACACCCATAGAAATATCCACATGTACGAGGAGCCGTGCAGTTCAAACTCATGTTGGTCAGCGTGATGCACGCCAAAAGGCAATGAACGATTGGAATATTACTCGGTCATGAAAAAGAATGTTATTTTGCCACTTGTCACAACCTGGATGGACCTTGAAGGTATTATACTAAGTGAAATAAGTCAGACAGAGAAAGACAAATGCAAGTGGTTTTTATCTGTGAAATCTAAAAAAACTGAAAAAAAAATCTAACAACTACAAAGGACAGATGGGTAGTTACCAGAGGGAAAGGGGTTGGAAGGTGGATAAAATGGACCAAGGGAATCAAGAGGTACAAATTTCCAGTTATAAAATAAATACACCACAAGGGTGTAATTTACAGCAGGCGTCCACAGGATGGCAAATTTGAAAAATTGCTTAAATGGGAAATAGACTGATTGCGATTATTTTGCATTGTATACAAAAATCATTACCTGGCACACCCAAAGCTGATATAATGTATGGCAATTACACTCCAACAACAACATCAAAAGAAAGAGGCAACTTCTTATAATAATAAGAGAGCCAGGTTCTTTGAGAGTCTAATATTTTTCCTCAGCTTCATCCTCAGACCCCCAAATTAGTCACATACATCGCTGGTGCTCTAGAGCTAGGGTTGAATGAGTCAATGGGGACAGTGAATGCTTATAGGTACCGGGTACTGTGCATAAAATGCCTCACAAAATTACCTCACTTTGCCGGGTGCGGTGGTGCGCGCCTGTAATCCCAGTCTTGGGAGGCTGAGGCTGGGCATCATTTGAGTCCATGGGTTCGGGACTACCCCGGACAACATAGCGAGACCTAGTCTCTAAAAAATTAATAAAAAAAAATGACCTCACTTTGCCCTCACCGTGGTCAGTGAGGATGTGATGTCCACTTATCTTCATCTTATGGTGAGGAGCCGAGGCTTGAGAAGACAACCTGCCGAAGATCACACACTCGAACGCGGTAGTTCTGGGGCCGTCCCTGCTACTTGAGCCGGAGCCCCACGTTTCACATCCTGCCTGTGCTCTGAGTGGATCAGACACGTCCTGGTGGCACCTGAGTGTGGTACCAGGGCCAGTGACCAGAGCCTTGCTGCTTCTCTGCTCGCAGCTCTGCCCCTCCAGGCCTCAGACTCTCCCCTCCTGCTCGCGACATGGCTGCAACAAATCAGAGCATCCCGTCCTCGGAGAGCGTTTGTTGTTTTTTTTTTTTTTGAGACTAGGTCTCGCTATGTTGCCCAGGGTTGTCCCGATCCCGCGGACTCAAGCGATCCCCAGCCTCAGCCTCCCAGGGAACTGGGATTACAGGCACCTGCCACCACACCCAGCTGCTTTTTCAAAACCAGCTCTCACTATGTTGCTCGGGGTGGTCTTGAACCCTCAAACTCAAGCGACCCCTGGCCTCTTGCCTCCCAGTGCTTGGATTACAGGTGCCCGCCACCACTCCCAGCTTTGGGAGGGCAATTTGCAGCATGAGAGGGCAGTGACGTTGGGCAGTGACGTCTTTCTCCTCAGCATGTCTCCTGTCTCAGGGACAAAGCTTTCCTGGGAGCGCCTGGGCAGGCCTTTGCCCCTTATTGGCCCCCTCTACTCACCTACCCTGACACCCCAGATCTCTGCCCATCCCCCATGACGAGCAGAGCTAGGGCTGGCTTAGCTGCCCAGGGGCTCGGCAAGAGGCCCTGCCCCCTGCTACCCACCATGCCCCTGACAGAGCAGCTTCCTGCATTGTAACTTCCAGAAATTCCTGTTGGCTGCACCACGAGCAGAGGGGGCGTCCTCCCCCGGGCTCTGCACCTGCAGTCTTGGCCCCTGAGCCGACCTTTCCTAACGTGAGGACCTGTGAGAGAACTGGGATCCTGCCGGCGATGGCGCAGGGGCCCTGCGGTGAGCGCGAAGGGACAGTAGCCATGGACAGATGGACAGACGCGGCTCTCCAGACTCTTCTCATCCCACGAGCCTGTAATGTCCTGACTCCTCCCTCCCCCTGGCGGAGATTTAAGCCGCTGATGTGGGTGGGCGGGTTGTCTGGAGATGGCTGATGGGGGTCCTGAGTCTGCACCTCGCTTCAGCCGCAGGGGTGTCGGGGGCTCTATTGTCTCCAGCACACACGGGCCGGCAGGGAGGCAAAGAGAAAAGCGGACAAACTGTGGGCAGAAGACCAGCACCCTAGGGAGAGCGGTCTATGGGTAGGCTGAATTATGCTCTCCCCAAGTGGAGATCCTACCTCCAAGTGTGAGTAACTAAGAGGCACCCAGACTCCAAACTGTTAAGGGGTGTGCTCTCACCTCCACCCACACACAGGCAAAGCGTGCAGACTATTGGTGGGACAGATATCTATCTACCTATCTACCTATCTACCTATCTACCTACCT
>PVHY01034978.1:0-10851 GCA_004024945.1 Uropsilus gracilis
CACAATCACAGGGGACCACTGGTTCGCTTACTTCATGACCCTACAGGCTCCCGAGTGCAGCATCGGCACCGCAGAAACACAGGTCCAAGCTCAGCGGAGATGTGACCTCACAGGCCGCCAGCATGATTTGGAGGCTGCAGGTGGAGCTGGGGTCCTGGGGACCAAGCTGGGTCAGGGTGGAAGGGCAGCAGGGCCAGCCTCTCCCAGGGTCCTGCCCACCCCTAGTCTGCTCACCATCTGGACAGGACATCTGCACTGAGGGGCCGCGGAGCAGCTCCTCTGTGGTTCACGAGCGCCGGTCCTGGGGGCAGCCCTGGGTTGTCTGGGGCATGTGCAGGGCCAGGACCCCCCAAGTCAGTGAAGTCTCCTAATTCCAGTGGCCAGTTGAGGCTCCGCTGAGGCAGCCTCCCCTCCCAGCCACGTGTGCCCCAATGCCAAGCGTGTGGAAGAAGTGCTGGTCACTCAGTGCAGAGAGACACCAGGAGCACTACAGTTCAGTGAGCCAACTTGACCACTGTAGTGCAGTAAGAGGGGAAGCTCAGAGCACAGAAAGGACAGCGTCACAACAGTGCACTGAGATGCCTGGAGCACTGAGTTCAGTGAGACACATGTGGCAGTGCAGATCCTCTCAAAGGACTTTTCACCTCAGAAAACACACCCAAAGGATACTCCCCCTAAGAATGTCTATTATAGGGATTTTTTTTTGTCTGAGAGAAACATACCTGAATGACTTCCTCAGATTGTCACTTATATGTATTTTTACCACACACAAAAGGATGCAAAGGATACTTCTCAGTATTTCTTTCATAGAACGTCTTTTCACATCTGAGAAACCAACCCAATAGATACTTTTACTCCAAATGTCCATTTTAGGGAATTTTCAACTCAGTAAAACCTACCCAAACAATTATTCTCAGAATGTCTTTTATAGGGATGTTTCACCACAGAGAAACATACCCAAAATTAACTTCTCAGCATGCATTTTATAGAACTTTTTCACCTTAAGGAAATCTACCCAAAAGATACCATTCCACAGTTTGTTGTTTATATGGATTTTTCACCTCTGAAAGTCTACACAAATGATACTTCTCATTAGAATGTCCTTTACTGAAACTTTTCACCTAAGAGACACATATTCAAAAGACATTTTCAGTTTAGTAGGTGTGGAGGAAAAGAAAGATGTTTCACTTTAGAATGTCTTTTATAGGGATTTTTCTCCTCAAAGAAACATATCTAAAACATTTCCACTCTGTATGTATGTGTAGGTATTTTTTACCTAAGAGAATATACCAGTAAGATACATCTCCTCAGAAGGGCTTTACTGGATTTTTCAACCCAGAGAAACCTACCCCAAAACTACTTCCACTCAGAATGTCCTTTGCAGGACCTTTGCACCACAGAGATTTATACTCAAAAGATGCTTATGTTCAGAGTGCTTATGTTCACAATAGGAGTTTTCCACTTCAAAGATAACTATACAAAAGACTGTTCTCCGAATGTTGATAATTGGGATTTTTCCACCTCAGAAACCTATCAAAGGGTTTTTCTCCTCAAAATGTCTTTTATGGATTTTTCACCTCAGAAAGATCTATGCAAAACTACACTTTCAGGGATCATTTCTATAGTTCATTATAGCGAATTCATTGGAATGAGTAGAGCAACACAAACTGGCCCAGTCACTATGGAAGGCTGTTTGGAAGCCCCCCAGACAACTGAAAATAGAACCACTATTCAACCCAGCAATTCCAGAACTGGGAATCTACCCAATGGACACCAAATCACTAATTCTAAAGGAAAGCTCTACTCCTATTGGAGCACACTTTACAATTGCCAGAGTATGAAAGCAACAAAATTCCCTCAAACAGATGAATAGATCAAAGGTTGTGGTATATTTACACAATGGAATATCATTTAGAAATCAAAAAGAAAAAAAACAAATTTACATCATTTGTGGTAACATGGATGAAGGTCAAAGAATCATGCTAGTGAAAGAAGCCAGAAAGAAAAAGAGAAATACCAATGGACTCACTTATATGTGGGGTATAGGGGAAACAAAAGGAAAAGAAAAGTTAAAACTAACAGACTGACAGCAGAACTGAAGTATACATGAAAGGAAGTAGGAGTAAGGGTGAAGTCAGTGGAGAGATGTGCACAAGAGATGCATGTCTGTTAAGATGATGGTTCACAGGTGACATGGTGTATCCAACAAAGTAAGTATATATGTGTGTGTAATCAATAAATGGAGTGAATTAAAGCCAAAAAAGAATAAAAATGAATGGAATATTATTTAAAATATCAAGAAAGTAGCAATAGCATTTTTAGAAAGGAAATCTTATGTAGATATTCTCAGAATGTCATTTATAGGGATTTTTCACCTCAGAGATACCAACCCAAAAAATTCTTCTCAGATTCTTTACTAAGGGATGTTTCACCTCAGAGAAACATACTGAAAAATTACTTCTCCTCAGAATGCCTTTCATTGTGATTTTTCACATCACAGAAATCAACCTAAAAGATGCATCGCCTCCAGATGTTTTGTATACAGATTTTCATCTCAGAGACTCAGGCCGTAAATATATTTCACCTCAAAAAAACTATACCCAAAGACACATTTCCTCAGAATGTTTTATATAGAAAGTTTGGACCTCAGAATAGCCGACTCAGGATGCTTCACTTCCAAATGGATTTCATAGGAATTTTCACCTCAGGGGAAAAATACAGAAAAGATACTACTTCTCAGATTAAGGATTATCCCCCTGACAGAAAAAAAACCAGAAAGTACTTCTGCTGTGAATATTGTTTAGGGATTTATCATCTCAGAAACCTCTACACCAAATATCTATCTCCTTGGAATGTCCTTTTTTTCACCCCAGAGAAACATGCCCAAAATATGCATCTGTTCAGAGTATCTTTTATAATGATTTTTCAACTACCAAAAAACTACTTGTCTTCGGACATTATACGGAAATTTATCTCAGAGAACACTACCAAAAACTTTTTCACTTTAGGGAAATATACTCAAAGTTTACTTCTCCACATAATTCCATTCATGGAGATTTTTCATCTCAAAGCAAATGCCTAAAAACAAACTGCCAAGAGAAAAAAAACAAACAAACAAAAAAACCCTCTCTTCAGAGTAGTGTCTTTTAGAGGGACAAGAAATCTACCCTAAGGAGACTTTCCTTGGATTGTAGATAGTGCAGATTTTCTCCCTAAGACAAACAGATGCAAAGGCTCATTCTCATCCGCGTGTCTCTTACGGGGACTTTTCACTTCAGAGAAACTGACCCAACATAGGCTTCTCCCCTGATGTCTGTCACAGGAATTGTCACCTCCGACAAATCCACCAGTGGCTACTTCTCTTCACATTGGCTCACAGTGGGATTTTACACCTCAGACAATCCAACCCAAAGACGACTTGTCCTCCCATGTCTTTTAGGGTCTTTGCACCTCAGCATGACCTATGCCAGAGATACTTCTCCTCTGAATGCCGTTTTTGGGACTTTTCACCTCAGAGAAACATGACCCAAAGAAGCTCCCGATCAAAATGACTTTTACAGAGATTATTTCACCTCAGAGATTTATACCCAAAGCGACTTCCCCTCAGACTGTCGATTACAGACACCTGTAACCTTTGCAGGAATGGACGCAGAAGCTATTTTTCCTCTGAACGTCCTTCAGACAGACTTTCCACCTCAGAGCAACTGACCCGAAAGATGCGTCCCATCAGGATGTCTTCCGGGCGGCTATTTCACCTCAGAGGAACGTCCGCGAAGATCTCTTCCTACGCTGCCAATTATAGGGACCTCTCACATCAGAGAAACCGACCCGAGATGCGCCTCCTTTGAACGTCTTTTCTTCGGAATTTGAAGCTCAGAGACTTCGCTAGCGGACAGTTCACCTCAGAAAACGTTACCCAGCAGACATTACCGCTCAGAATGGATGTGAACACACACTTTCCACGACAGGAAAACAAACCCGGACTCTCCTCAGAACGGCTTTTAAATGGAGTTGACCTCAGGAAACAGACCCCAAACGTACTCCTCCTCCTCCTCGGAAAGGTGTTCTCGGCCATTTTCATCTCCAGAAACGTACCCAAAAGATACTTCTCCAGGACGGTCTACTTAGGAATTGTTCACCGCAGACAAGCGTACATCAAGTTTCTCTCCTTGGATTGCGGATTATAGGAACCTTCACTCAGAGAAACCTACGCAAAAGATACTTCTCAGAACATGTTTTATAGGGATGTCCACCTCTGAGCTGCTGACCCAGAGGATGCTTCTCAACAGGTTGTCTTCTACCGGGGATTTTCACGTCAGAGAGACATAGCCAAAAGGTACAGTCACACAGGAAAACACGCCCCAACCAGTTCAGCAGGATTCACCTCAAGAAAACATACCGAATAGTCACTTCTGCTCAGAACCAATTATAAATACTTTTCCCACATCAGGAAACAGACTCAAAACACTTCTACTCTGAATCGCTTTTAAAGGAACTTTGACCCCAGGAAACATACCCAAACAGTATTTCCCTTCAGACTATCTTCCACAGGGAGTTTTACCTCAGAGAATTATCCCCAAAGACACTCTTCCTCACATTGTTGGTTACAGGGATTTTCTACCTCTGAGAGACTGACCTATAGATGCTTCTTGACTGTTGACTTTTACACGGATTTTTCACCTCAGAGAAACATAATCAAAGGAGAGTTCTATGCAGATTAGAGGTATTCTTCTTATTTACCTATTGATTTATTTTACCTCAGAGAAACATACACAAATACCTCCCCTCGGAATTCTTTAACAGGGATATTTCACCTGAGAGAATTATACCCAAGAGGCACTTTTCCTCATGATGTGCACCAGAGACATTGACACAAAAGATACTTTTCCTCACAATGTACTTTGTGCCAACTTTTCTTTTTAGAGAAACACATGCAAAGGATGCATCTGTTCAGAATGTCTTTAAGGATGTTTCTCCTCAGAGAAACCCACCACAAAGACAATTTTCTTCAGAAGTTCTTTTATAAGGAATTATACCTCAGAGAAACCTACCCAAAGCTTTCCACCTCAGGAAAATACACCCCAAATTTACTTCTCCTCAAGCTTCTCATAGGGGCTTTTCACCTCAGGGCAAGCACCGCAACAGATGCTTTTCCACCAAGTGCTCTTTGTAGGGATTTTCCACCTCAGAGAAACATACCCCTAGGATCCTCATCATCAGATTGTCATTTATATGCCATTTTCTCCTCGGGGGAACCTACCAAAATACTTCTCAGCAGGTAGTTCATAGGGATTTTCTACCTCAGAGAAACATAGCCAAAGGGTACTTCTCAGAAGGTCTTTATTTGGGCTTTTCATCTCAGAGAAACTTATTAACAAAAAAGATACTTCTCCTCAGAAAGCCTTTTATATGATTTTCACCTCCGAGAACATGACCCAAAATATGCTTCTTCTCAGAACATCTTTTCAGGGAATTTTTCACCTAAGGGAAACCTATGGAAATAGACTTCACGGGGAATTTTCACCTAGGAGGAGGCTACCCAGAGTTGTGTGCAGATTAGATGTATTCTTTTATTTACCTATTTATTTATTTTACCTCAGAGAAATACCTCTGCTCAGATGTCGGTTTAATACAGATTCCCAGTCCCCATCACCCCGCCAAGAGACGATATGCAAAGCACATCTCCTCAGAATGGCTTCTACAGCAACCCTTGAGCCCAGGAGAAGGTCCCAAAAGGGTCTTTACCTTACACTGTTGACAATAGGCATAACTCATCTCAAAAATTCAAAACCCCAATGACTCTTCAGAGAGTCAATTTTGGGATTTTTCACCTCATCCCAAAAATGTTGCTGCTCACAATGCCTTTAGAGCATTTTCTCCCCATAGACACCAACCGAAAAAAATGCTTAAGAATGACTTTTATAGGGATTTTTCACCCCAAAGAAACCTACCCAAATCATACTTCTCCTCATAACATCTATTACAGGGATTGTTCAGCTCAGAAGTCTACCCAAAGGTAACTTGTCCTCACAATGCCCTTTAAGCTAGGTGTTACCTTGTGCCCAGCTCCATTTGACAGAGGATGAAACAGGCTGGAGAAATACCTCACTTGCATTCACACAGGAAGGTGAGTGCCAGGGGTGAGAAGCACGTGCTGGCAGCGGGGGGACGCAGGGGGACTGCCAGGCTGTTCTTCTCTGTCTTCCCACAAGGCCTCCCAGTCACTGATGCCTCCTTCCTAAGTCACAGCCTCCGCGAGGCTGACAGACAAGCTGGTGTGAGGCAAAGGTGCTTCTTCCCTTAGAACCCCTCTCCCACAACCGGTTCCCTTGCCTCCACCCTCCATGCTGAGACTTAGCCCAGCCTGCACTCAGCTATCCTGTGGAGCCCCAGGTCTCTGGAGAAGTCTGTCTTTTCCCACATTGGCCCGTCTTGTGGGCACGGGTCCTTGCCACAGTTCTGACACCAGCACCTCCTGGACAGCCCCCATGCAGCTTCCCTGCATTGCATTCACATGGCCGGTTCCTCCTGTGCTCTTCCTGTGCTGCATCCTTTGCTGCCCGTGCCTCTCTGCTCCCAGCCAGCCTTGAGCTATCCCACAGGTCTAAGCCCCTCCCTGATTGCTGCTACTGCTCCCCTCCCTCCAAGGCCTTGTGTCTCCCTGCTGATCCACCTCGGGTCCCGCCTGCAGGTTTCCTCCTTGTCTTACAAGATCTCTTGTCTGCAAAGTTGAAATGGTGCCTGCCAAAGACTTAGGGTTTCATTTTACCGACCAAAGCTTATCATGTGAGCAATGCAGGTGCAGGGGGTGTAGAACGTGAGTCACTGGCTCTGCACTCTGTAGCACAGACCAGGGCCACTAAGTCGGCTGTTGGAGGATGCTGGGTGTGTCATTCCTCCATGGGTAATAAAAAAATGCAAGCTGGAGCAAATCTGGGCCTTTGTTCTTCAGGTAGATGGGTGTCTCATGAGCACACAGTCACTGCTCAGCTTCCAGGTTCATGGGAACCACAGATGGCGGGAATTTGGGCAGAAAAATAAAAGTAAATGCAAATCAAAACCACAATGAGATACCACCTTGAACCAATAAGAATTGGTCACATCCATAAAACAGGCAACAACAGGTGCTGGCAAGGATGTGGGGAGAAGGGGACACTCATACTGCTGGTGGGACTGTAAACTGGTCCAATATCTATGGAAAACTGTATGGGGGACCCTCAAGTTAATGAAAATGGAACTACCGTGTATGATGCAGCAATTGTTCTCTTGGTACTTTACCCAAAGGTGACTTCAATGTGCGTACAAAGGGACACCTGCACTCAGATGTTTATTGCAGCACTATTTATAATTGTGAGGACATGTCTGGAAACAGATGACTGGATGAAAAATTAGTGGTATATCTACACAATGGAATATTACTCATCAAATGAAAATGATAAATGGGACGATATTATGATAGCATGGATGGACTAGAAGAAATCAATTAGCAGAAACAAGTCAAAAGGAAAAAGACAGAAACAAAATGGTTTCACTACTATATGGGACATGGGATAGATAAACAAACATCCATGAAGAAAAGTCAAAACAAGCCAACAACCAAATTGAAGTACACAACGTGGGGGGGGGGTGGCAGGGTGGGAATGGTCAGGTGAACGCCAGAGATCAAGAGATGTGAAATTTATATATAAATAAATTATTTAAAATTAAAACACAAATCTGGCCTAGTGATGCGGAGCCATGAGCGAAGCCTCAGGTGGGGTGCAAGGTTCTTGGGGGATACCGGCCATTCCTGACTATGCCAGCTCTGTACTGCGGAGGCGTGTGGCGGGGCCCCTCGAGGACCCAGCCTTGAGCCCAGTGGCACACTGCAGAGGAGCGTACCTTCCTCTTTGTTCCTGTGGGAGCTAAGAGATGGTCACTTTCAATTTATTGATGTGAACACATATATGTAGTAAAATGTCTGTAAGTCTCTAGTGTTTCTTCATTATTTCTGAAGCTTCAGTGGAGGGAACACCATGGTTGTGTGTGTATGTGTGGGTGTGTGTATGTGTGTGTTTGTGTATGTGTACAGGAGCTTGAACATCGATTGTGTCACTTGAGTCTTGGGGAACTAGCTGTCAGGATGGAATGGGCAGAGAAGAGGTTTGTAGGGAGTCACAGCTGTGGAAGATGAAGGGGAGGAAGCAGGATGGGACAAGCTAAGGCCTCAGAATCTAAGCATGTGTGTCCAGTGTGAGAGGAGTGAGAAGAGAAGCAGGACTGGGCATGTAGGGCTGACCCCTCCACTGACCCAGGACTGCCAACATGGCCCTTGCATGGGCCACATCTCCCGGGACCAAAGCCTGACCCCGCTCCTCCATTGACTGAGTGATCCAGGGAGTGGGAGACCTTGACCTCAAAGCTGGGCTTGTCCTATCAGTTAGGTTCCTTCCTAGACGTTGAACAACCATCCTTTTCCTGCAGGGAAACTCAGCCAAGGACGTCCAGACCTCGCAAGTAGGAATCTGGTGAGGAGTCCCAGCCCCAACCCCTGGTCCCCATGGTTTCCAGCTCAACTGACAATCGGCCTTGTTTCCCCTTCAGTAACAGCTTGCAAACTGCCTCAGTCACCACAAATCAGGGACTTCAAGTGAGTGACTTTCATGGGACAACTGAGCAGCAGGAACTGAACTCAGTTAAGGCTCTACCTTTCCTTTCACAATCACTGCCACAGAGGGGAGACATTACTCAAAAGGCATGTGCCCACTGTATACAAGCCCTATGGCCTATACAAATCACTAAGTCCTCACCAATCTATTCATCTCCCTTATAAATCACCTATATCGCACCAACATCCTGAACTACCTTGTGGAACATTCAGGATGGAGGGACCATCCAGTGGCCACTTGGTAACCCTGGTGACAGACCAGCCGTGAGAGGTGAAAGGACGATCTCTTTCCCAAATTCCCTCCTGCTTGTACCAATCATCTTAACCCCCATTCCATGAGCCACCCACTCGGACAGTATCAGAAAAATACCCTCCCCCAGGCCACCTAAATTGGGCCAGAGGGAAACTAACCACCTATTTCGGAAAACATCACACACCTGACCAAACTCTCCCATTCCCCCTGACCCATCCTGCCTGACCAGACCCCCACTGCGTTACCAGATAAAAGGACATGGCCATACAGCCAAGGCGCACAACTCCACTTCCCCGGCTCCTGCTCCGGGCGGTGCGAGATGCCCGCCCGGCATCTCCTGTTTCTCTACTAAGTCTCTCTGACCTTCAGTTCTTCCTCCGTCTCCACGCCCTCCTTTTCCATAACAGCAGGAGTGGTCCGGGAACAGTGAGGCTGATGCAGGGGTGCAGGGCTTTGGAGGACTGTGAACAGTCTCAGCAGGGACAGATCACACCTGCCCCAGCCAGATAGCACCCAAGACCCACACAAGGGAAGCCCTTCCAGGCCTGCGCCCAGCACAGGCCCTTGTGAGTCAGCCCCACCCAGGATCCGCAGACAGTGTCTGGGGTCTCACGCCGGTCCTCTTCACTCTGCACAGAAGCTTCCAGAGCTGCCCACCCTGAGCTGGCTCTCCTGGTCTCTGACCGGCTTTGCACTGTAAAGAGCAGCCCACAGGTCACAGGGCAGGGGTCATCCAGCAGGCAGGACGCCTGTCCTTGGTGGTGCCAACTTTCCTGCTGCCCTTGACAACCGTTTCCCCCAGGGTCCCAGTGAAACTGGGACCCCAACATGGGCACTGTTGAAATTTTGGCTTTGCTGCCACTAGCTTTGTCTGAAAAACACAGAAGTGAAAGATGGTCTAATCATGTTTACCCATGTTCGCCCTTGTTGCTAAGATTTGGTCTCCGGGCAGCTGCTTGCGTGCAGGTAGAAGAAGCCTCGGTGACAAAAGTTACACAGGGGATAGTCCCTTACCCCCAGCAACACCAGGCAGGTGGCTCCGAGACCAGGGTTACCTGCCCAACGCCACGAGCATTCATGTATCTCCTGCCTGTGTCCCCGGCCTGGCTCCCCAACTCCTCGGTCCCCCTGCCCAGGACGAGTTGACCCAGGAGGGGCATCGGCAGAAGGGGCAAGGCCGCCATGCTGGCACTGAGAGTAGCCCGTTCTGGCCCCTCCCCCAGCCCCGCCTCCCGGGACTCTTATGCCCCCCCTCAGTGAGCTCAGGCACTTAAGGGACAAGCTGGCCAAGGAGACTCCAGGTCTCTGGGCGGCAAACATGGACCTATACCACCTGACCTGCCTGAGGGGAGCAGCTGGGGGGGCTGCCTGTGGACCAGTGTTTGGGCTGCAGAGAGGGGCGGGTTCTCCTGGAACTAGGGGCTGGGGCCTCTAACAGGGGTGGGGGGCACATCGCTCAGACCCTGTCCTCCTGGGATGGGGCGGCTCTGGCTTCAGAGTCCAGGGAATGCTCCTGCGAGGTGGAGGAAGGGCCAGAAAGCCTGGCCTGCTGCCCCAGCCCCTGCCTGGCCATCCCGGTTGGGGGGAGAGTAGGCAGGTCACACCCTAGGATGCCAGCATTCTGACTGCCTCCCCACACCCACACATGCAGAGAAGGGGCTCTGGCCAGAGGTAAGTGGTCGCAGGCCGGGGGCGCCCTGGGTCCCGCAGGGCTGTTGGCTCCCCAGGGTCTCTGGCTGCACAGCAGGGAGTGGGGGGGTGGGGCGAGGTGGCGCTGAGAGGGCTGAGCACAGAGGGCTGACCACAGGGGCTTTTGGGGTGAATGAGTGTCTTTCAGCCCTCAGATGGAGATGGGCCGGCCTTTGGCCTTCGTCCCCTTGAGGTTTGTGATCCCCCTGGCAGGAGTGCCTGAGCTGGGCTGGTGGTCCAGGATCTAGCTCTGGGCAGGGAC
>PVHY01034979.1:0-10072 GCA_004024945.1 Uropsilus gracilis
TATATCGGAAAAGAACAACAGGCCAAACAACCAACAACTAAACATCAACTTACCAAACAACAATTTGCAGAAAAATGGGAGGAGTGACTGAAGGGGGGATACAGAGGGGGAATATGGAGGGAGGAGGAAGGGGGATACAGAGGGGGGATATGGAGGGAGGAGGAGGGATCAATTAATTCACAATTGTGACAAATCAATAAAATGAATTAAAAAAAACAAAAAAAAAACACTTATCCACCCCTTGGGCATTATTAATATTTACTTTTGTATCATGGCCTTTTCATAATTTTATGTTTTGATGTAAGTCTGCTTGCATTTAGATAACTAGGGTGTTCTGTTTGCTTCATGTATTTTTAGTTCTTTACCCAGGTTTGGGAAATTTATAACTATTATTTTTTGAATAGAGCTCTCTGTTCTCTCTCTTTTCACCTTCTGGAATGCCCATCCTACCTTTCTTAATGGAATTGGGCAATTTTTGTAGAATTTCTTGATTTTTTAATATTTTATTTCTCCCACCTTCTGCCTGCACTATTTCCAGGCTTTCTTCATGCTTGCTGGCTGATTCCTCCTTTAGGTCTATTTTATTTCCATGACTATCTGTAACAATCTTGATCTCATTTATTGAATTCTTCACAGCTTGTATTCATTTAAAACATTAAAAATTTTATATATTAAAAAATTAATTTTGTAATTATTGTAAAAAAAATAATAAAGACATTGTAGGATGATATGGAAAAACAAAAGAACATTTCACTCAACCTGGGGGCTGTGAACTATGTTAAATCATCATCACAATTAATACTCACTATGTGCCTCTTCCATGGCTTGTTGCTTTGTTATTTTGTTAAGTACTTTATACATGCTATGTTGTTTCGTCATCAAAAGAATCTTAAAGCTGTACCTAACTATCACAGTTCAGTATATGGGTATATAAGGATGAGAAAAGCTGAGGCTTAGAAGGATTAAACTTTAGCTAAGAAATTCAAGTTTTTTTAGATTTCATTTTATTTAAATTTAAAGGTTATTAGCTCATACAGTTGACATTTGGCTGATTAGGGAGTTAAAACACAAGTAGGCTAATTCTGACCAAGAAATAGAGTAGCAGGCATTTCAGGCAGGGGATTCAGAAGAGAGAGGGGAAAAGTAAGCAGCTTCAGCAGGATGGCAAACCCTCCTCACCCATGAGGAGCCATGCCAAATGAAGGCAATGGCCCACCTGAGCAAGCCCAACCGTTAACCTTCAGAAATACTTGAAAAGGATGCAAGGTGGTCAAGAATAATTCTGGGTGCTTGTCTAAACTGCCTCTAATGGGCTCTGTGACCTCTGGCATTGCTTTGAGTCTGCTTGTCCAAATTTAAGGGTACTCAGGTACAGGAGTTTCTTAAGCCTCTGAAATACACAGTAATCCTATAACCTGGGGGAGGGGAGCACATTAAGTTCTCTCATTTTACTAACCCTGACACACCCACCACCGGGGTTAAGGAATAACTGTATATCTACCTACCTATCAAGAAAATGGTATATACAGCAAATGCAAAAATAGCATTTGTACATATAGTGAGTTTCAGGGGGCTCCAAAGCCTGAAACTGTTGAATGATCATAGCCTGACTCAAATGTCACTTTTCTAGCATATCCTCCCAGATGTGCCCAAGAAGCCAGAGAGTGTGTATGTCTGATGTCTATACTGTATTGTCTATTTTCTCCACTATTCTGTGAATGCTTCAAAGGCAGGAGCTGTCTAAGTCACTTTAGTCACTAGTACATTGTCAATAATGCATAATGAAACAGTGCATGTGGGACTCACTCCTGGCAGACCTAAACTGTCATTAGTTACAAATGTGACCCGCTAGCTTCCTTCCATTGTTGTGTGGCCCAACAATGAATTTTTTTTTTTTTGAGACTAGGTCTTGCTATTTTTGCCCGTGGAACCGCAGGCTCTCATTGCCCGGGGTACCAGACTCAAGCAATCCCCAGCCTCAGCTTCCCAGGTAGCTGGGATTACAGGTGCGTGCCACCACACCCCGCTAATTTTTGGAACTAGGTCTTACTACGGGCCCCAGGCGGAACTCGAACCGCGATCCCTAGCCCCAGCTGCTTCATAGGCTGAAGCTTACAGGCATGAGCCACTGTGCCCGGCCTCCATTCATGATTTTTAAGAATTCAAATTAGGTGCCAACATTTACCACTGGGAGAGTACATGTAGAAATTCTGATTTCTGACTCCTTTGGAGAATTCAGGTAACTAGTAACTGAATTAGTGGCCAGCCCCCTTTAGTTAGAGCGCTGCTCTCCAGTTTACTGGCCTCTACCCTGCACCCAATTCATTCTCTCCCTCACTGTAACGCCTTTCAATTGTCATTTATGGTTGCATTTTGGTGCTATTTTTCTTAGGCTAACCAAGCAAAAGCAGTTTTTAGTTTACCTGTGCAACTGTTTTACTGGGCAACTGAAGATAGTCTGGTCTGTAGAGCTCATTTTATACAGTAAAGTGCATAAAGTAATTAGAGTGGAAGGGCACTAGTAACCCAGGCTGCCTCTTCCTGGTCTATCAGCTGGGTAAATCCCCAAAATGCCAACCATCCTCCTTTTCTGCCCTTCCTTTTGTCCAAGGCCGAGTCAACCACCTCATCATGAATCTATGAGCTGCTGGCTCAATCTGTTAGTTGGAGACACAGCCTACTGGGAAACTTGTTACTGCCAACTCCCAAAAGAAAAGAGTTGACCCAATTTGCTCGACAGGACCTGGTAAGTCTTTTCTCTCCTAATACTGAGAGTTGGGCTAGGCTTCCCAGAGCTCCCTCGTCCTCCTGTGAATCCTTACCTCAAATTAAGTTGAACCATATGAAACTGCCAATATTAGTGCATTTTTCCTACCAATAAAAATAATTTTATGTAGTTCAACCTAATATTTTTATAAGGAGTCTGACCACACTTCTCAGACTTCTCATGTTAAATCCCACTTTAGGATAAGACTGTTGTGAAAAATGTAAACATTATTTGGGAAGGTGACATTAGTAATATTTCAGTAAAGAAATGGAATTAGATTAGAACACATGATTTTTTTTTTTTTTTTCCAGACTAAGTCTCACTATTTTTGCCTGTGGAACCGCAGACTCCCGTTGCCAGGGGTACCACAAACTCAAGCAATCCCCAGCCTCAGCTACCCAGGTAGCTGGGATTACAGGCATGCGCCACCACGCCCAGCTATTTTTTGGTACTAGGTCTCGTTATGTTGTCCAGAGCGGAACTCAAACCGTGATCCCTAGCCCCAGCCACTTCATAGGCTGAAGCTTACAGGCATGAGCCACCGTGCCTGGCAGAACACATGATTACTTTACTTAGGAAATAATTTAAGAATTTGAGAACTATTTAGAAATTTAGTCCAACCTTCTCATTTTACAGATAAGGAAACTGTGACTAACAGATTAACTTTGTTTTGTTCACATTTTCTTTATGTGCCCCAATTACCTCAAAAATGATCTGAAACTGTAGCCAGTATACCATACTAACATGAGATGTTATTAGGGGGAAATTGGGTGCAGGGTATATTGAAACCCTCTGTACTAAGCAATTTTTCTGTAAGCCTAAAATTGTTGAAAAAATAATCTACTTTAAAAACTATTTGAAGTGTTCTATGATTAAAGCAAACAAACAAACAAAATCTCCCCTGAACTGAAGTTGACTAATGCAAGAATAAAAGAGAGTAAGAGGGATCAGGAAAAAATTACATCAGGAATCTTTCTGAAATTCAGTTCTGAGCTTCCTCAAGTGCAACTCAACACTCTTTAATTAACAGTCAGGTCAGTCAGAGAAAAACAAGCAGTGCTCCAAAGAGAAAGGTGGGTTTCAATGTCCCTCAGAAAAGGGAAAGGCCAGTAGTTGGCATGTGGTACCGGACTGGACTGCATTCAAATGACATCATGGATGTGCTTTAACTACTGGAACCACTCAATAACCACTCAATAGATGTTATCATTACCACAGAAAAAGATTTATTCTTGTTTATGTTAATCTGTCCTATAAATACTCATGAATTCCAAGTCAGTAGCAGGCAGTTGGTCACAGTGGTACAGAAATAAGCAAGGCTGATTTTCCACTTTTCCAGGCATCAGGCTGGGGGTAAGGTGGGGGGCAGCAACCTCTGAAGTGAGGGTGGAAAATGACAGAAGACTAATATAAATGATGTAGTTAGTTTCTCCTCACCCCCCACCCCAAATAGTATTTCAACAAGGCTCAAAATGGAAACTTGGAGTAAAAGCCTACATGTTGCAAGGACTAAGGTGTGGACTTTTAAATAGGATTTATCACTTAAAACTAAAAAGGCAAAACAGTTGAGGACACATTTTATTTCCCAAGCAAAAAAAACTTTATGTATTTGTCTGCAGAGACAAATTTCTATCTTTTTGGGGAGTTGAGGAGAGAGTACCTTAATACCTTATATAAATCTTATATGTGGGAGACCTCTCTGTTTTCTTCCTAGCTTTCTGATCTCCCTTTGCTGGCTCTCATTTCCCCAGCATCTACAAAATGGAGGCACCAGGGCTGAGGCTTAATCTGCATCTATTTCCTAACTAATCTCTTTTAGTTTTTATGCCTTAAAAACAGCAGCTATGTATTCATGTACTTCTAAAGGTATCTCTCCCACAGAGGGCTGTACTCCCTACCCCTGCACTAAACCCAAACATTTTTTCAGCTTCTCCACATAGATGTCTGACAGGTAACCTCAAAGTCAATTTGTTCAAAAGGGAACCCCTACTTTTCCAGTCTCCCTGATTTTAATGATGGGAATTTCCATTTTTCTGGTTGCTTAAATTGAAATACTCATCTCTGCTTCATTCTCTCACTCTGCAGTCAGTCCCTCAGCAAAGCCTGTGGCTCTGTAAGATCCTATCATTTTTGTCTCTTCACCTCTGTGTTCTGAGCCAAGTCACTCTCCCTTGCGGGGTGTGGTAGCTTTAAAGTATGTCCACAAATTCTGATACTCCTCCTTTCAAGGAATGGAGTCTAGTTTTCCTCCCTTGAGTGTGGACTAGAATGAGGTTAATAAAACAAAATAAAGTAGAAATAGCTTCCAAGACAAGGTCATAAAAGATACTTTGTTCCCTCATACTCCCTCACTGGTCTCCTCCCTTCACTCTCCTGGGAGAGTCAGTTACCTTACCTGAGGACACTGAGGCAGCTCCATGAAGATGCCCAGTGATCCCTGGGGGTCACCCATCACCTCCCCTCCTTAGTCACTCCAGTTGGTCCCCTCCCCCAGTTGTGTACTTTCGTTTGGTTGCCCATATATTAGTGAAACCATTTGGTTTCTGTCTTTTTCCTTCTGACTTGTTTCTGCCAATAGGATTTCTTCTAGGTACATTCATGTTACCAAAAAAATCATCAAATTTGTCATTTTTAATTGATGCGTAATATTCCATTGTGTATATATACCACATCTTTTTTATCCAGTCATCTGTCTTGGGGCATTTGGGTTGTTTCCAGTCCTTGCAATTATAAATAGTGCTGCAATAAACATCCGAGCACAGGATGTGAAATATATATATATACGTATATATATGTATATATGTATATATATATATATATATAATTATCTTTAAAAAAATAAACAACACACAACCATGAATCAGGCTTCCTGATTACAGAAATAATGGATTAGAGGTGAGAAATTGAAAAGAGTTTCTAAAGAAATTATTTGTAATGCTGAATAAAAACCATTTTGACACTGAAAAAAAAATGCCCAGTGATACAAAACAAAGGCCTCCTGCCAGCAACCTTGTGAGTGGGCCATCTTGGGAGCAGGTCCTCCAACTTCATTTGAAGCCTTCAGATCACAGCATCTCCAGCCATCAGTTTGACTGCAAACCTGAGAGACTCTGAGTCAAATATCCAGGCAGTTCCTAGACTCTGACCCACAAATGCATGAGATTATAAATGACTGCTGTTTCAAACTGGTATTCATAGAGTCATTTCTCATAAGGCAACATTAAGTATACATCTGGATTACTGCAAAAGTTTCCCAGATAGTTGTGATGCTTCTACCCTTGCTTCTAAAATTTGCTTTGTCTCAAAAGAGTAGTCAGAGCGATCCTTTTAAAACAGTGACAGATTATGCCACTCAGAACTCTCCCAAGACTACTCAGAGTAAAACTAAATGATTATAATGGCCCATTGGGTCTTAGTCTTATAGTGTTTAATTTCACTCTCCTTTTGCACAAACCTTTCCAGCCTTTTATGTTATATGTGCTCCCGGCACAACTAGCCACACCCTGATCTCTGGCCCCTTCCCCCAATTATCTTCATGATTCAGTCCCTGCACCACCTTCAGGTCTCTGTTAAGAATTCTCAGTAAGTAGTTCCCTAAACATTTAATATAAAATAGTACCTCATCTCCCCACACACTGATATTTCTATCTTACCAGGCTTTATCTGTCCCAATACAGTTACTATTCGTAACATACCTACCAGAATGTAATTTCCCAACTGCAAGCTATTGTTGTATTAACTGCTATATTCTCAGCTCCCAAAACAGCACTTGCTGTTTAGGTGGTGATTACTAAATACTGGGCTGACTGAATGACTATAAGGACAGCAACCGGATTCATATCACCAATGGACATGCAAAAACACTGGCAGTTCTATAACCTTTTAAATGGTAAAAATCAGATTTTGTAGTTTGTACAGCACTTTAATCTCAACTATCATTTACAATCTTCATTGAAAACTCTTTCATGCAGCACTATTTATAACTGAAAGGACCTGGAAACAACCCAAATGCACCAAGAGAGATGACTGGATAAAAAAGATGTGGTGTATATACACAGTGGAATATTACTCATCAATTAAAAACGACAAACTTAGGCTGGGCACGGTGGCTCGTGCCTGTAAGCTTCAGCCTATGAAGCGGACGGGGCTAGGGATCGCAGTTCGAGTCCTGCCTGGGGCCTGTAGCGAGACCTAGTTCCAAAAAAATAGCTGGGCATGGTGGCGTGTGCCTGTCCTCCCAGCTACCTGGGAAGCTGAGGCTGGGGATTGCTTGAGTCTGTGGTACCCCAGGCAACGAGAGCCTGCAGTTCCACAGGCAAAAACAGCAAGACCTAGTCTCAAAAAAATAAAAATAAAAATAAAAATAAAAACGACAAACTTGATGAATTTGAGGTAACGTGGATGTACCTAGAAGAAATCACATTAGCAGAAACAAGTCAGAAAGAAAAAGAAATAGGCAAAAGAAAAAGAAAAATAGTTTCACTAATATATGGGACATAGGGAAATCAAACAAAAGGTCAGTAGGAAAAGTCAAAACAAGCTAACAACAACTGGGGGGGAGAGGGATATGAGTGGAAGCGGTCAGGTAGGGAAGGTCGTGGCATATATAAATAAATTATTTTTAAAAATTGATTATTTTTTAAAAAGACTGCCAGGCACAGTGGCGCGTGCCTTTAATCACAGCCTACAGAAGCGAGGCCAAGGCTAGGAGTCACTTGAGTTCGTAAGTTCGAGACCCGCCTGGGGCAACATAGCGAGACCTAGTCTCAAAAAATAGTTGGGCATGGTGGCGCATGCCTATAATCCCAGCTACCTGGGAGGCTGAGGCTGGGATTGCTTGAGTCTGTGTACCCCAGGCAACATGAGCCTGCAGTTCCCCGGGCAACAAAGCCAGACCTAGTCTCAAAAAAAAAAAAAAAAAAAAAAAAAAAAAAAAAAAAAAAAAAAAAACAAAAAAAAACCAGAAAACAAAAAACTTTCAGATAAGATTATTGTCTTCATTTTACACATAGGAAAACTGAGGCTCAAACAATGAAAAGAATCTAGTCAGTGGCAGGACAAAGACTGAACCAAAGTCTGTTCCCAAAAATCGGCATCTTCATTACATAACCATCAGGGCTGTCTCCTCAAGCATGAAATATGAAAACACAGCTCAATGAAGGGTGTGAAATGACGAAGCGTAGGTCTACAGGATGGAGCAGTAGCAAAGAAAAATACAAGAGGTGACCCAAGGAATAGAGGGAGTACCAGCAGGTTGGAGCCTTGGTATTTTCACCAATTCATAAACTTGGGAACATCAGCCCTCCTTCCTCAACCTTCTCAATAAAACGCGAATCATAATCCTGCCCTTCATAACTCATGAGGCTAATATAAAGACCAATTAAACAGACATTTAGGGAACCCAAAGGCAATCAAGTGAAATTATCACAAGCTCAAGGGAGAGACAGCCTAGAATGTTTTTTCAGCTCCACCTATTGAAACTCTAGGCAAGTTGATCTGAGTCCCTCAGTTTCTTCATGTATAAATGCGATGATTTAGAACCCACCGTGAGGACGGGTGCTGTGGACTGCTTTAGGTATAAAGCAATTAGACAAATCACACCTGACACACGTGACTACTCAGTAAATGCCAGTTATTATTATCATTATGGGCCAGACACATATAACTATAACTATAACCAGACACATATAACCTATAACTCTAGGTTATAGAGATGAAAGGAAAAAAGCGTAACACAGCTAGCAAGTGTTCGGATATAAAGAGGGGCAGGAAAAGTAACTTCATGCAATGTTTAAAACAAAAACAAACAGGCAGTGAAATTAACTGAGTTTGCAGAAAGAGGATGGAAATATTCCAAGGGAGTGATACGAGTTGGATCCGGAAGAATGAGTGCTCGAGTGGGGCGGTGGGTGGGCGATAGCCTGGGCTTTCGAGCAGATCACGTGCAAAGTTGTAAGGTCATGAGTCACAAAACTTTGGGAGCGAGACCGTCGGAGGAGCGCGGCGCCTCATCCAGGCAACTCTGGGCTCATCGGCGATCAGTTTTCTCACTGGAGCCCAGACTGGTGGCGGCACGTTTGCCGAGACAAGGGGCCGAGAACCCTGGGAAAGGTCCCAGTCCCTACGGGCCTCGGGTTCCTCCCGGGTAACGGGAGGCCGCTGCCCGAACGGTATTCCCTAAGGCGCCTTAGGCAGGCCTCACTCTGGAGCTCCGACCGTTAACCCGGGCACCTCCCGTTTGCCCATGAGGCCCCTCCTCACCACGCTCGGCTCCCGCGGATTCCCAGCGAATTCCACTGCGCTCGAATGGCTGAACGCGCCGCCGAGGCCGGGCCGGGGGCGGGGGTCCACGGGCGCGTTGGGGCTCAGGCCCCGCCCACCACCTCCCGCCCTTTCGGAGAGCCCCGCCCCTAAAGTGCGGGCCCGTAGACCGTCTTGCGGCAGGGTGCCTGCCGCCATGTTGAGTACTGGCAGCCTACTAACTGAAGTAGCCCAGAGGCAAAGAGAGGCTTTTATCCAAACACGTACGACCCCAGCGTCGAAGATTCGCACACCCAGAGTTACTATATTCAAGCCATGTAAGTTTTGGTAACGGAGAAAAACGCTTGCCCTCGATCATCCTTTCGGCTTCGAAGTTACACAGTGCGCATGTGTATGGTCCGCTCGTTCTAGGCGCGCCTGCGCACTACTCTATCCACGAACTCGTGGGCATTTAACTGCAAGTGGTTGAAAAGCACATAAGGGAGTGCAGTGAAACTACCCTGACGTCTAGATTTTCTCGTCTTTGATCTCCTCCTCCGCCCCCTCCCCCCGCCCCCCCCCCGCCCCCAAGCTCCAAGCAGCCTCAGGCCTCACACTATTCACAGCTTAATAACTTATTTTGAACACCCAGCATTGTCTGTTAACTGGGTGTTCTCTGAATGCCCTACATCCGTCTTGAGAACTGCGATTTGTCTTATTTTCTGAGTAAGCCTGACTTCTTTTTAGAAGACGCCTTCCTTCTGAGACCCAAGTGTTATTCTCATAGCGTTTTTCATCAATGCACTCTCTTGGAATTGTAAATTCCATTAGCCAGCCTTTGCTTTCCACGTAGTGGCTCAATCTTTTAAACTGGAGTTTTAAAAACAGAAAACTAAAAACGTCCTAAAATGCAGACTTAGAGACTCCAACCTTTACACTATCACTGAATCAAGAGTGGAGTTCAGGAATCTGCATTTCAGCTGTAACCTAGGTGATTGATGCATCCAGAACACATTGTTTGAGACTGTCATTTCCAGCACCCAGCACAAGGTCTGGGATCAAAAA
>PVHY01034980.1:0-10076 GCA_004024945.1 Uropsilus gracilis
CCTCAGGCTGCGCCGTGAACGCACGCGTGGTGGCTGGCAGCGGCTGGTCCTGCACCGTCTTCCTCAGATAACATCTGGCGTCCGGAGCGCAGGGCGCGGCCGGTGCCCAGGCCGGGAAGGGGCGGCCCTCACGCGCACGTCAGGGCCACTCACGAGCACAGATCCCCTGGCAAGTCTCTCCTTGTTCGCAGCCCAGCGTGGAGCTTCCAAGACCTCCGCCAGCCGCCTCAGCAGCGCCATCCTGACCCAGCCCACAGGCGGTGAGCTCCTCACTGACCTGTCACGCGGTGCCCTTGACCCCAACCTCGCCCCCAGGGCTGGCCACGGCCCTGCCCACCATCCCCCTCCCCGTGAGCTCCCCCCAGCCCCTTTCCTTGACCCCGCCCCCCCAGCCTCCTCCCCGTGGGTCGTCGTGGCTGACGTGTCCCAACGGCCGTGCTAATGCCGATGTCCGTGTCCCTCGGCCGCGTGTCTCCCGGGGACACGGCCCCGGCGCTGCTCTCTGAAGCGTGGCACGCCCTTGAAGTCGCAGATGTCTCTGACGACGCACCCATCACGCGAGACGTGGGACACACCGCCCGTGCTCCCGGCGGAGGGCGGCTGTCTCGCCGTGCGTCGCAGGAGGGCTCGGCGGCAGCTTGAGTGCGTCACAGGCAGCCGCCCTGCCCGGCGAGGCCGGGTCTCTCCAGCCCCGGGCGCCCAGCGCTCACGCGTGGGGCTTGCGGAAGGCGCACACCGTGGCTCCGACGCGCTGTCTCGGGACGTAAATCCGCGTTCCCGCAGGCCTGCCCTGCAGCATGCTGCCCAGGCTCCCGGTGGAGGCTCGCGGGCCCAGCGTCGTCAGCCTGGAGCCGGCACCCTGAGGCCGCAGACCGGAGGGGCCGGGACGCAGCCTGGCCGCTGCCTCCAGAGAGCAAGGCAGGCGGAGCTGCGTGCGTGCGTGTGTGTGCGTGTGCGTGCGTGTGCGTGCGTGCGTGTGTGTGCGTGTGCGTGTGTGTGCTGCGTGGGGGGGCCTGGGCCTGCTTGGGCTTTTGGGATTAATTTCCACTGCTTTTCCCTCAGGTGGCGGGGAAGGGGGGATGAAGGAAGGAAATGTGCCCTTGCCACCCCCACACCCGGAACTCGGGGGCCCCTCCCCGCGGTCACCCCGCCGCCCTGTCTTCGCGGCCCTATGCTGCCGTGGGCCCCACGCCAAGCTCCGGGCGAGGCTTCGCCGCCTCTGTCCCTGGCCCCTGCTCTGCGGGAAAGCCCCCTCAGCTCGCTGGCTCCCACCCAGGCCCTCCCGCACCCCCCGGGCCGCGCCTCCACCCCCAGGGGCAGCGAGGACCAGCACTGGCCGGACGCTGCTTCCATCCGTGCCCCTCGGGCCGGGGCCGTGAGGCGCACGCTCCCTGCCCGCCTCACGGACCCGGAGCCGGACGGGAGCCACGCCCGGCCCAGGCCCCGTGCTGAGCCCGCGTCGCCTGCCCGCACTGCTCTCGGCCACCTGCGCCGGGCACCAGGAGCCCTGCCCCGGCAGCCAACCCGGCCAGCAGCGCAGCTGACCAGCGCGTGGGTCGGCCCTGGGCCGGACGCGGCCCCGCACGGCTCCTGCAGCGTCTGTTCCTCTCCTGCGCGTCCTGCCGCCGGGCTGCGGCTCCTCGCACCAAGCACACGCATGGGGCGGCGGGCAGGGGCAGCTCCAGCCCCCGGGACCTGCTTCCGGCCAGTCCCCACGTCCGACTCCGTGTGCCTCGAGGAGTCTGAACCGGGGGGGCCCAGGGCCCTGGCGAGACCTCCGTCAGCCTCCGCGCCCTCACCTCGCCGGACCCCCGAGAGCCACGTGCGTGAAGATGCTGAGGCCACGGGAGACGTTCTGCCTTTCAAATAGGCCAGGAAGTCCCACCTGAGACGCCGGGCAGCGGGGAGCGGAGCTGACATCCGCGCCCTGACCTCAGGACCCTGCGGAGCCCGAGGGTGCCTCGAAGTGACACGGCGGAGGGACCTTCCGGAGAGTTCCAGAACCTTCCGGGCCGATGTTCTAGAGCATCGTCGCGGTGACCCCACGCCCACCCCAGAGCCTCTCGGGGCCTGCTAGCGTCCGTCCACGTCTGCACTTTGCTCCGTCCAGTCGTCCACTGCGTCAGCTCTGACGCTGCCTCTGTCCTGCTGTCCAGCTCCCCTGCCCATGGGCCCCCAGCTCCCTTGTCTGCCGCAGCAGCTGCCTCATCTTCCTCTCACCTGTGCACCAGGTTGTCTGGCCGAGCGGGTCCTTCCTGGCCGAGAGGCGGTGTTGCTGCCCGTGGAGCTGGGACCTGGAGGAGGGGAGGGGGGAGGAGGGGAGCTCCCACCCAGGGTGGACCACGAGCCGTGGGAGGCAAGTCCCCAGGCCCTTCCGGGGCTGCTGGCCACCGTGTCGTGAACCTCCCATGGCCTCCTTGAGGCGGACTCACTCGAAGACGTCGTCAGGTGACCCCCGTCCCAGGCAATAACCTGCGCCCAAAAGGGGTCTCGCACTCCAGTTCCATTGCCATGCAGCGTCTTTCCAGAGATGGTCGTCGGCTGCCGCCAGGCTGGACAGACACCGATTCAATGGGCGCTGAACGGCTTTGAGTCCATGGGCCCCGTGGGGTCCCCTGGGTGGTGGCCTGAGGCCCGCCGGACACAGCTGCGGGGAGGAGGCTAGAGACAGTGGGCCACACACCGCCAACTCCACGGCCCCCAGCCCTGGCACCTGTGCTGACCGCGGACCTCCGTGCCCCACACCTGGCCTCCGCCCCTGCATGCCGTCCGGCGGTCAGTGCCAGCACCACGGACATCCACAGAGTGCCCCTGAAGGGCCCAGGGAGGCGTTCAGCAGAGGGCGGCTGGCCGGGGAGACAAAGGTTGGGGGAAGGTCCACTCGTGGACCAGTGGATGCTCCCGGGCACCAGGGCACCCGCCGGGCGCGCCTCGGGGAGCATTGCTCATCCATGCGCTCCACGCCTGTCCTGTGGTGCCCAGGCCCCTACAGCTGGGCTGTGCGTCTGCGTGTCCACACAAAGAAACGCAGTGGCTGTGGCCAGGGGGACAGCGGGCCGGCTGGCGATGGTGGGCACTGTGCCGGGCGCAGGGCCAGCGGGTGGGGGCGGTCCTCCGGAAACCTGGAGCGCGGCGGCCGGCCGGGCACGGCCTGCGTGTGGCCGCGGCCCAGGAGCTGCCGGCTGCGGGTCAGCCCCGCCCGTCCCCGGGGTGCGGGCGGCTGGGCAGAGGCCACACGGTGGATTGAAATATTAGCTGTGGCCCTGACACGCCATCCGCCCCCTCCGCGTGGGGCCGGCCTCCTTCCGGCCGGGGTCACGCGGCGTCAACACCCGCACGCTCGGCTTCGAAGCTCGGTGCACTTGTGAGTCCGCTTCTGTCCCCGGGGGCAGGAGCAGCGGGAGGGGACCGCCACCGTCCGTGTCCAGAGGGCATTTGCCATCGTGAGCCACCAGTCTCCTGCCAGCAGCAGCGCCCGGAGGGATGACCCCCGAGGGCCCTGGAGGCCAGGGGAGGAGCCCGGGCTTCCCTCCAGAGCAGGAGGGCCAGCCTGGCCAGGCTGGGGGCAGCGGGCCTGGCCGCGAAGGCACCGGGTGGACTGTGGAAGCCGCGGCCGGCAGCCGACCGGCTCAGCGCTGCCCCGCGCTCCCTCCCGGGCACCCGGGCCCTGACGGCGGGCCAAGGGCCGTCCTCCAGGAGAAGCCCGCACCCCAGGGCGACGGCCTGTCAGCCTCGCGGGACGCCCCACGGCCGGAGTCGGGTGCTGCCGCGCGGTGCCAGGCCCAGGTCGCGAGGGACGGGCTGTCGCGGGCAGCTGCGGGGCTCGTGCCCGCGGAGCGCGGCCGTGGGGAGCCCGCGGGAGGGCGGGGCCCGGCGTCTGGCAGCCCCACGCCTCCTCCCGCCTCGCGCGTCCCGTGGGCCTGGCGCAGTGGAGCCAACCCTTGGCGGGACAGAGGCCTCACGCGCCGCCAGGGAAAGGCTGGTCTCTCAGCACCACCACAGGCCGGTGCCCGTGCCCCCGCGCAGGACCAGGCCACAGACGCAGGGTTATGAGGCCGCCCAGGGCCCTGGGCGCCTCCGCCCGGTCCAGCCTCCCAAGCAGCGAGACAGGCCACGCCAGGGCCAGGTTCCCGCAAGCCCCCGCTCGGTGGCCGGCCTGCCCTGTGGCCTGGGCTGCTCCGCGCGGGCCACAAGCTTCCAGCTTCCCTTCGCTCTGCCCACCTGCGGCCAGACCCGAGCGCCCCCCGCGCCCGCCCCGTCCTCCCCCGCCCCCGTCCCCTGCGGGCACCTGCGCTCTCCCACCCACACTCCCCCCGCCTGGCTCCCCTGCGCGAGGCTCCGCCCTCCTCCACCTGCGGATGGGGCCACGGCCCCCCCAGCCCTGTGCCCCTGCCCGGTGAGAGGGAACAGCCGCCGGGCAGGAGGAAGGGCTGGGCTGGGGGGTGGGCGGCTCTGGGAGCGGGAAGGAGTCTTCGGCCGGAGGAGCTTCCACCTCACCCTCCCACCATCGACCTCTGTGACCCACACCTGGGGTGGGGACCCCCTCGCGTGATGGGGCTGCCCGGCCCGGGGCGTGCACATGCGTGGGTGGGCACCCCTGGCACCCCTGTTACCTGAGTGCAGGCAACACCCCCCTGGGGGAGGGGGAGAGAGAGAAGAGCCTGGGAAGGGTGGGGGAGAGCCAGAACTCGAGCCAAGGGCCGGGCGGCCGTCTCTCTGCGGCCTGGTCCCCATCACCGCTACAGTTTCCGTGAAGAGGACGCCGAGGGCGCGGCCTTCTTCAGCTGCTGGAGCCACCGTGGCCCTGGCCGGACCGCGGTGGCACAGACCGGGGCAGCCCTGAGGCCGGCACGCTGCGGTGAGACCTCCCCGCCCAGCGGCCACCAGGGCGCAGAGGACAAGATGACTCCTTCGGGCCTCGGCGCCCGGCTCCCGCGGCGCGGCTCAAAGACCGGGAGCAGATGACGGAGATGACAGGCCCCTCAAGAAAGGCAGGTCCAGTGCCTGGTCTTTTGTCCCCGGCGAGATGGTGCAATCTCCGGTGGCCAAGGCCTCGCTGAGCTGACCCTGGACGCCCGTGAACGGGGCGGCGCCCTCGCAGGTCCGCATGGCCCCAGCGGGCCTCGAGTCGCACTGGGAGAGGGCGCGGGGTGGGGGGTGCTGCCATCGCTGCTGGGACACGGGTCTGAGTCCGGGCGGGGCCAAGGGCAGGTTTTCACACCGGGCCCCTGAGGAGCGTGGAAGGGAGCCCCGAGAACATCAGAGACCACTCGGGGCAGCTTCCAAAGCCAAGAGGGGGAGAGGAGCGGCTCGCCAACACAGCGTCCCCGCAGGAGACGGCGCCCAGGTGGCTTCTAGAACATTCCGCCCCTCCAGAAGATTATCCCATGAGGCCACACTTGAGCCCACGGCCTTCCCGCACAAGGAGGAAGGGGGCAGGAGGTGGGGGGGGCCCTACCCTCTCATGGCCGAGGGGCTGTGTCCTGCCGGACGGGACGGAGCCGGGGCTGCGGACCACCCGCCCCCCGCCCGGCCCCCGCTCCACGCAGACCTCTCCCACTGGAGAGCAGGGGGGCGGGGGCCGCGCTCTGCCGAACTGCCGCGGCCGTCCTGCTCACTCCCCGACACTCCCTGTCAGTCCCCACAGCCGCGAAGCTCCACTTACTTCCCGGACGATCAAAGCCATCAAAGCCGGAGACTTGAAAGGACCCAGGAGTCACCGTGACCGGGCGGGCTCGGGGCTGTTCTGAAGCCCTCCGCCTCGCGCTCGGTTCAGAGCCGCCGCTCCTCCCTGGGAAGCGGGGCCGCCTCACCAGACCCGGAGAGAGGGGGTGCCGGCCGGCCGCGGGCGCTGGCTGCAGGGCCCACGTGCCCACGTGCCCACCGAGCCGGGCTGCACCTCGCGCCAAGGGGGTGGACGCCACGGGAGGGGCCGGGCAGGGGCCGGGCTGGTCCAGGACCTCCAGGAACAAGGGGGTGACTTTGAGAGACGCCCCACTCCGCAGGGAGAGGACTGCCTGCCCCGAGCCCTGGTCACCCCTGAACCGACGCTGACATCCCGGTCACTCTCCTGCCCAGGGGCCCTGGCTGGCCGAGACACGGCCTGAAGCGGATACGGCCTCTGGCAGATGCCACAGTCTCGGACCCAGGCTGTGGGCGGGGGCTCCCCAGGGCCCGAGCCGAAGCCGGACGGCGAGGGGCGACGGCGGGCGAGCCCGGGCGGCCCCCCTCCCGCAGGCGGGCACTGGCGGAGCGCAGGGGAGCCGTGAGGCCAGAGGAGCCCCCGGCTGCGGGAGCCGCGAGGCCACCACCTCAGGGTCCAGGCCGCGGGCCCGGCCGGGGTAGCAGGCCCGGGACAGGGTGGCCGCAGCTAAGGCCAGGGCTACGCCTTCCTGAAGACACACGTGCCGCGGGGACGGGATAGCCGCTGGGGGGGGGGGGCGCGGCCTCGGTGTCACTTCTCCCAAAGTCGGGGGACACTGGTGACGTCCGTGGGCTCCGCCACATGGAAGCCGGGGCCAGGGCCGGGACCCTGGAGGCCGGGGAGCGGGAGAGGGGCTCGGCGGCTCGTCGGGCCCATCTGTGAGGCCCAGCGCCCGAGGCCCAGCCCAGCAGGACCCAGCAGGAGGCCTTGGAGGAAAGCAGAGGCCTGTGGCCTGCAGGTCGCCTGGGAGAGGGCAGCGGGCGGGGGCGGGGCCTGGGCGCCCCGGGCCAGGGTGGGCCAGCGCCGAAGGTGGCCAGTGCTGACAGGCGAGAACAGCCTGAGGGGAAAGGAAGCGAGCAAAGGGCCCACATGGTCAGTTCCTGAGATGACCCCCAAGACCCTGACAGGGAGGCCCTGGGGAGGCGGGAATCCAGCCTGGGCGTTCGCAGTACAGAGGAGGGGGCCAGCTGCCAGCAGCACCCCCAGGGCTCCCCTCAAAATGCCAGGAGCCCTCCAGGCTGCCCCGCGGGGCCCCCCACTCAGCTGTCTCCAGAAACGGGGCGTCATGGGCTTGACTGACTTGAATCGAGGCCGTCACGGTGGGCCGGGTCCCCACACGGCTGGTGTCCGCAGGAGAGGGGTGGTCAGACGGAGCCAGGGTGGGGCAGCGAGGTCCCCCCGCCCACTCCTTGATGGCAGGGCTGTGCCCTGGCCCCCGGCAGGGCCCCCCAGGTGGTCGCCGGGAACTGGAGGCTCCGGAGCGAGGGGGGCTCTGAGCGGGGCCACGTCCGGCCAGCCTTGGCGCAGACGCCCCGAGCTGCCTGGGTTCCAGATGGAGCAACTTCCCGTCCGCGTCGTCCTGCCCCACGTGTCTGTTTATGTGCGCGCGCACGTGTATGCTCCTGTGTGTACATGTGCACGCGTGCACACCGGCTCACACGGGCACACGATGGCGTGCGCACACATGTACATGCCTACGTACACACAGGGTGGTTTGACCCCCCCCCTCGTTCTTCCGCGCCCACTGGAGGTGCCAGGGCCCACAGGGGACCACCCCGGCCTGCAGGCGTCTGAGGGCTGTCGGTTGGGGGCTGGGGGGCAGGCCAGCGCCGGGCCTTGCGCCTTTCCAACTCCCCAGGAAAAGCCAGGCTGGCCGAGGCCCAGGGGAAGGACAGGCTCCCGTCCCGGGGGGCTGGGGGCCCCGTCACCCCCGCCGACCCGGAGCACAGCCGCAGCCGGGCACACAGGCAGCCCACCCGGAAGCGGCTGCCCCCTCGCTGATGCGAGGAAGGCGCCAGCCCCGTGAGCCCCGCCCCCAGCGGGGTGCGTGGAAAAGGGGCCAAAACCCTAGGAAGCTGGGTTTCCTGAGAAGCAAGAAGGAGAGAAAGACCGCCGGGAGGCGTGACGGCCTGGGCCGTGCGGGAGCCACCGAGAGGCACGGCCGGGCTGTCCGGGGCCTGGGTTGGCTGCTTCGAGGCTGCGGGATTGGGGCACGGGGGCCCCCGCGCGGGTACCGGCCACTTCCCGGGCGTCCAGCTCACTCCGGACGCGCGCCCTCCCGCGGGGCTGGTCCACCGCCCCGCGGCCTCAGGCCTCATCCCGCCCCTTCCTGGCTTGGAGAGGCGTGTGAGCGGCGGCCCGAGCCCACGGGCAGCAGCCAGCGGCCGTCCTGGAGAGACGGGCCCTTCTGGCCCCTGCGCGCCCGCAGCAGGGGTGGCCTCCCGTGGCGGCGTCCAGGTCACCGGCCCGCACTCCACGCAGGGCACCCGCGCCCCAGTAGCCCCGGCCCCGTGTGCGAGACCTGCGCCGGGAACGCCCCCCCAGGCCGCGTCCACGGGGAAGCCACGGACAGCCCCGCACACGGCGTCCACGTGACCGTCCCCCAGACACAGAACGCGCGGCCGCCCACGTTCCGAGGGCCCTGCCGTCCCCCGGCGCTCACCCCCTGTCCTCACCAGCCCCTCGCGCGGGCAGGGGCCGGTGAGGACGCGGCGCTGGGCAAGTGGACGGCTCCGGGGGGGAGGGGCAAAGCAAGCCCGCGTGTGGGCAGAGCTGGTTCTGACGTCACCGGACCCCTCCCCCACCCCACCTCCACCCCGAACTGCGGCCAGGACGAAGCCATGAAAGGCGTCCCCAGGCCGCCCGGCGTCGCAGGGTTCTGCTCCCCAGGAGTGGGGAGCTTGGGCCAGGGAGCCACGCGAGGCAGCGACTTGGGGGGCAGGTGGGATGGAGCCTCCTGGCCGCCAGTTGGGGGGCAGAGTGGGGGCGGGGGGGCCCAAGGGGGGTGCCCACCCAGTCTTGACAGACGTCAGGGTAACTCAGGCTGGGGGCACCCGGGATCCTCCGGCGCCTTCGTCTGTGTCACTGTGGCTGGGACTCTCAGCTCACGGAAGGTGTGTTGGGGTGACTGGTCCTGGGCCCGGATCCCCGTGCGGTGGGCGCCACCTAGTGGCCACTCCTTTGCGTTCGCTCAAGACTAGGAACCCAGACCTGGCCCTTGGGCCTATCCCTCCCCCTCCCCTGGGGCAGCACCCCACCCCCGCCACCCTCCCAGGTCACACTGAGCCTCAGCTGTGGCCACCCAGGGCCCAGGCCCTCTGTGGGCCGCCAGCTTGGCCTCAGGTGGCGCCTGAGACAGGCCTGGGCAGTGGCCCCGGGCCCGCGCTGACCCCCAGGAAGCGCCCAGCCCTCCCGGCGGCCTTCCTCCCTCCACTCCCGGGTCCTCCCGTGGGCCTGGCCCCAAGGTGTCTGGGCAAAGGGGACCCTGAGATGGGGGCAGCGGGCCGGCTCTGAGCGGCCACCACAGTGCCCGGGGCCGCTGGGCCAGCCAAATAAGGCAGCATGGGGCGGGGGGGGGGGGGGGGGGGGGGGGGGGGGGGCTGGAAGGGGCTTTCCTGCGCTGACGTCTCTGCCCTCTTCCCGGCAGCCCAGCGCCGCCCGCTCCGGCTCCCGGCCCGCGTGGAAGCGCCAGCTCTTCCCGCGCCGCCTGGTACGCCGTGCCCCGGGGGGCCCGACAAAGGGCCGGGCGAGATCTAAGTCTCCTCCACGCCCAGGCCTCAGCGCTCCTCGCCCTCCCCGGGGCCCGCGCGAGGCAGGAGGCCGCCCCGGCGCCCGTCCACCACGCCGTGCCGTGGACGCCAGGCCGGGCCGCGCCCGCTCCGGCCCCAGGACGCCGGTGTCCCCTTAGGCGCCCCGGAATGGCGCTCCGCCCTGCGCAGCGCCCGGGCCGGGCGAGAGCCAGGCAGCCGGACCCTGGTGGCCACCGCCTGGGGCCCCCGCCGAGCCGCTGCCCCTGCCCAGGCTTGCTCTCCGGCGCTCGGCCACATTCTTCCCTCCCTTCTGGGCACCGTGGCGCGGCCAGGCCTGGCTCGTGCCCAGGCTCCACGTCAGCGCCCGGCCGTCCGAGCCAGCACGGTGCTCAGGGGGGCGAGGGCGCCGGGCTAGGCGGCAGGAGGCACCCCGCGTCCCGAAGTCGGGGTCTGGCCGGGTGCTGGGGGCCGTGCGCCCTGGGAGGCTCCGGGGAGGTTGGGGTGGCACCACCTGCTGCCGCTCATGCAGGCCAGGGGGGTTCGGGTGCAGCCACGGCAGAGGCCGTGGTTATTCTGGGGCAGGGTGGGGGAGGGGCGGGGAGGGTGGAGGAGGACAGGGGGAG
>PVHY01034981.1:0-10074 GCA_004024945.1 Uropsilus gracilis
TTGTATCCAGCTACCTTACCAAATCGGTTTATTATTTCAATCAGTTTTTCTGTTGATTTTTCTGGGTTCTCTACATAGAGAATCATATCATCCGCATATAATGATAACTTTATTTCTTCGTTCCCTATTCGGATTCCTTTTATGTCTTTCTCTTGTCTTATTGCCCTAGCTAGGACTTCCAGAACTATGTTGAAAAGGAATGGAGAGAGTGGGCATCCTTGCCTGGTTCCGGACTTTAATTGGAATGGTTCAGAGATGCTTTTGAAGCATGTGTTCTTTGCTCTTGATGGGAAGCAAGGAAGGAACTGGCCCTTTAACCTGAGCTGACCAATTGAGAGACAGAGGAAGAGGAGGCAGAGATGGTCAGGCTGAGGCCCACACTTCATTCATTGGGAACCTGAAAACACTTGGGGGGATGAGGACCTGCTACAGGATGCGAAACAAGGAGCGACGCTGGGTTGGTCTAACTCTTCCAGTGCTGACACATTTGGGTTAGCATAGTCCAGTCATCACGAGGGATCAGAGGACAAATGCAAATGTATGTGTGCAGCAATAAGCTGATGATCAGCACCAGAGACACAGGTTGTGCAGAAATCTTGGGTCACAGTGTCTTTCGAGAAGATGATGAGAGTTAAAATCTTGCTCTTCTGAGAACGTGGATCTTCAAAGGAACATAGCTCTGAGGGGTCCGTGGAAGGCCTGCAGGCCAGCTCCAGACCTAACACAGGGGCACGCACTACGGTAGGGAACTCGCGCTCTGCAGAAACTGCTGTAGTGCTGCTGGACATTGCTTGCTGTGGACCACAGGCCCTGCAGGTCACGCAGGTCACACAGAAGCTGTGAGCACACTGCCAATGTTCATTTGTTCACAAGCATCTTCTGGGGACTTCAACACCTCAGGGTGTTGAAGATAAGTGGGATATGATCCCTGCACTAAGACGTCCAACAAACCGGGGGAAGGAAACACTACACAATAGGGTGGATAAATCAGAGTGGCTGCTTCTTACTTGCCATTCCTTCTGGCCCAGGACGTACTAACGACAACCAAACAGCAGGTGGAAGTGACTGACATGGATGCCAAGCAGAGGGAGAGCGAGAGCAGAGCAAGGGGGGCCAGGACACTGGGGCTGTTTTGTAGAGCGAGCCAGCTGCTCTGAGGACTTCTGGTTTCTCTCTGTGCGAGTACACAAGGATCTCAAAGCCACCAGAGTGTTTTTCTTTAATAAGTAGTCATGGATCTTTTTAAATGACACTTTAAGTTAAAGGAATTATCAAAGGAAAATACTTTTCTGAAAAACCCACCCGAAAGATGGTGGAGAGTGAGGTCCGCGTTGCCAGCTCCCATGGCGAGATCAACAGATACCTGAGCTCTGAAACATGAGTCATGTTTGGCATCTGCACTGCATGGGGACTAGCACATGGATTATTTTTCTGCATTATGTATCCTGTTGTAAATGTTTATATTCCCATTTAAGAAAAGAAATGGAGTAAAGAACGGAAAGTGACTACAGCTCATATATTCTGAAGCCAAAATCAGTGTGTACAGATCTACCAACCTCCTGCCAGCCCCTGCCGCGCCTTCCCCCCACCACCCCAGAAACTGAGAGTACTGAGAGAACTCCATGCTGAAGTACAGTTGCATCTTAGAGGGAGCAAGTTAGGTGGCACTGTTCACAGCATGGGTGCTGAAATAAGGTGGACATTCTGGTCCATCCTCAGGAAATCACTTAACCTCTCTGAATGCTGGCAACTCAGTTGTGAAATGAGGAAAACACCAGTGACTGTCTAGTTGATTGTGGGGAGGTGAGGAAGGAAGATGAGCAGAAGAAGGTAGAGGAGTGCTAATTATCTTCATCTTTCATAGAGGAGAGTCAAGAGGCACAAGGTGAGAGGATTAGGGACTCCTTTTCAGCCAGGTTATCAATCAGATACCATGAAATACCTCCTCCCCAAACACCTCTAGTGATAGGCACATAGCAAATTGTCTGAGACCAAATAAGAAGCACAAACCCAAGGAGATAAGCAAGCATAAGACCTGTCAGACATCTGCAATTTTGATAATATAGAGCTGCTGACATAACAGCCTAAAAAAGACCAGAAAAAAAAGGGGGGGTATGTGTGTGGCTTTCAGGAGAAGGCCTGAGAGAAGAAGTCCTGTTCTGTCTGGTTATTTATTTTTGTGTACACGGATTACTTTTACAATTTTTGTTAAACTGACAAAGGAAGAAAGGCTGGTGGAACTCTGCCATCGCCAACTATAGTAAATAATAATGGGAGGAATACCAGAAATAATTTCAGAAAAAAAAATTCAGTCTAATGACTGAAATAGTATTTTAAAGGTACCTCGGTAGAGATTTTTGATGAGTGTGCAGAGTTGTGGAGACAGGTGAACATGTAGGTGGGACTGAAAATGGCACAATACCCCTAAAAGGTAATTAGACAAGATACATTGAGGCCCTTACAAATATGCCTTTCCATGCACACTTTATACACAGGAAATGGATGGGAATGCTCTGTGGGTTCTGTTCAAGTTTGTTTGAACTCAAAAAATATTTTGGGTTCTAAATGGTCAAAAAATATTTTTACTAATGTTTTAAAAAATTATACAAGTTCTTTGACCTTCTCATTTCATATCTGAAAATTTCTCCTAGAATGTATCATGGATGTGTGTAAAGATTCCACCAAAAGTTGCTCACTGCAGCCCTGTTAAGAGACAAACTGAAAACAATCCAAAAAGTTCATAATCAGAAAGGGGTTGAATAGCAAAAGAATGGAATTTTATACAGCACAGCAAAATGGTGCTAAAGAAGAATAGCTAATGCCATGAACAAAATCATCTCATTTTAATGTTAAGTATGAAAAGCTGGTATCACTGGAGCCATATTAAAATAGGGGTAAGAAAAATCACTGCAGAAAAACTCACTTTATATATGATCCTAGGATTGGCCAGACATTCCAAGAAGCCAACAAGAATAAGAATATCCTGCTTGATGGGACAAAGACAATGTCTACCCATTATTATCTTATGACCCTTCATCTTGTGACAGCTTATCTATTACTTCCTCTTACATCACCTTTCCTTTTTCCTCTACAAGAACTCCCCCTCCCCTCACTCCCATACACATTTGGCAGGGGCTCATGTTTGTAAAAGGGAAAACAGTATTTTGCATGAGAAAGAATGAATGAAACTATTAGTAACATAGATAATTTTCTTTCAGTTTGTCATTTTAGCATCTGCAAAGTTTTTTTTTGTATTAAAAACACTACTACTATATAGAGATATACAAAAAAGTTATTTAAAGTTCCTTTGGACAATACATACCAAGTGTTACATGTATGTACACTTTGGACTTAGAAGCTAGAGAGGCATTTGCAGCAGTTATGAGTGCAAAGCATGGAAACAATTGAAACATCAAGCACCTCGGCTACTACAAATGGTGGAGACACACAAGCCATACTCTGCCAGAGAAGCTGGTCTTCAGGGCCCTGTGCCCTTTCTCGAAGAGAAAGCCTGGTCCACAAAGGTGTGCTGCCACTCATACCTGGCACAGGAAGCGGGCACTGGGGCTATTCTGACAGGTGGAAGAGCTTTCTGAAGAAATGGGAGAAAAGCCCCTGAAACTTTTCTGCAAGTGAGGAGGAACGAGGTCTCCCAGCTTTGCTGTTACCTCAGTCATGGTTCAAGCCACCTGAGACGGGAACGCGCATCACAAGTGGAAACATAAAGAAAAAGGAGAAAACTAACTTCTAATAACTGTGCTGTTTTAAAGTCTGCTTTCAGGATATAAGAATGAAATTGCAGTTAATGTTTTATAAGAGGTGTGCAACACAGATTGAAAGTAAGAAAATTAACCACTTTAAAAAGGAAATCTGATTGTAGAGAAAGTAAATGAAGTTTAAAATATTGTATAAAGGTTTTACAATTAGTAACTATTAAGCACAAGGTGATATATTTTAATTATTACCATCTTTCTGTAAGTCATTAGAACATTTTTGAGTGCTTTGGAAAAGAAGTAGGTGTTTTTTATGTATTTGCTATTAGCAGTTTTTGGTTACTTGTTTATTGCAGGAACAAAACGCTTGTAAAGAGTTTGATCATCAAGTCTGTGTAAATCTATAGCCCTTTGTGTTTAATATTTTCTCTATATGTTTGTATTTAAATGAAAGCAAATTGAACTACAAAAACAAACAAACAAAAAGGCAAGAAAAAGCACTTTTTTTCAGAGACATGAGGTGGTTGTAAGAGGGTCAGGCAGGGTCCTGGCAGCCTCTGAGCACCTCAGCGAGAGCCTGCCCACCAAGGGCTTTACTGAGGCCATCTCAGAGGGCCCCAGAGCTTGCTTCTCATTTCCCATGACTGAGTACACTGCTACTGGCAGCACAATAACTATATGCCCAGTGGATATTATTACAATGCAAGATTAGATCAAGGGCAAAGAACTAAAATAATGGTACCTTCAGACTATATACACCAATGCTATGAGTTATGAGATTTTATGAAAGAACTGAGAGAGTCCACGGATGAAAATTCTTAACCAGAAAAATATTTCAGGCCTGAAGCACAGCAGTCTTTAAAGGACAGCAGTCTTGCAAAAGATAAAAGGAATCCTCCTGTCCACCCCAAGGGAGGACAAAGGCTGCAGGCAGAGAGATAAGACTATAAATACTTAGGTTTTTGGTTTTCTTAAGGCCCAATAAGGAAAACAAAGATTTACTTGAAGATAAATGTAAAGTTAGAAAGAGTACAGGAGTCAGACTGGCTACTTGTGGTAGAGGAACTAGAGGAAAGTGATCCAGAAGCTCTGTGTCAATCTGAAAGAAGAAAATCAGAAGGTAAGAAAACACTGTGGATCTCCTGATGGGAGAACTAGCCCACTGCCTGGTAAGATGTGGAGTAAGAACCATGGACTGCCTTCAAAGAAGAGAAGAACAGCCGGGCACAGTGGCTCGTGCCTATAAGCTTCAGCCTATGAAGTGGCAGGGGCTAGGGATCGCGGTTCAAGTCCCACCTGGGGCCCATAGCGAGACCTAGTTCCAAAAAATAGCTGGGTGTGGTGGTGCGCACCTGTAATCCCAGCTACCTGGGAAGCTGAGGCTGGGGATTGCTTGAGTCTGTGGTACCCCGGGCAACGAGAGCCTCTGGTTCCACGGGCAAAAATAGCAAGACCTAGTCTCAAAAAAAACCAAAAAAAAAAAAAAAAAAAAGTTCCCCCTGAACCCCCTGAATTATGACCCTTACAATTCTTATTCAGTGCATCTGCTAATTCCACGTTTGCTAATATCAGGCACAATGGTTCTGAGTCCGTTATTTAAATCACAGGGAAGACTCTTCCTCCAAATACTCTTCATCAGCCATTTGTTTTGGGCCCTATCGTAAGATTAGCCCGACATTATAGCAGAGAGAGTCTACTGGCTTTCTAACAACAGAATTCTCTAAGTCAGAGACAGCATGAGGGTTAAATGAGATAACAGTGTTTAGCATATCCTTCCACCATCAGCCCCTATGACCAACACTGGTGGTACTGCATCCTCCCCATGACTGCACATGCCTGGGCCCAAGGGGTGTGCATGTGTGTGTGGGCACACCTGGGCGTGGGAGTGAGGATAAAAAGGCAGCATCACCCTGGGGGGGACACATTCATTCGAAGTTGAAGACTAGAAGAGACAAGAAAAAGTTAATTAAAATGCCAGAAATAGAGCCAGCGGCTCTTGGGACTCCAGCGCTCAAGAAAGGCTGACGGCACAGAAAGCACTGAGAAGTGCTGGCCGTCAGCTCAAGGTTTTGACAGAAGGGCTGGAAAGCCAGTCCCAAAAGAACTTTGATGAGGGTGATGGAGGATACCACACTGCCCAGGGTGCAGCAAAGGCCCAGGATAGCCAAGCAGTGCAGCCTGCCTGCTCTCTCAGCCCCTCACACCGATGGTCTCCCTGAACAGGCAAGCAGTAATCCAATAGTCTACACAGCAATGGTGCCAGCTGTTACCACAAGCTGCACAGAGAGCAAAAGGCAGGGGTTTTCCACCTTTTCCCCTTGCACAGACATTCAGTTGTAGTCTTAGAAAAGGATGTTGAAGACTCTCCAAAGACTGATAATGCTAACTGTGAATGTGACAGAATTTGAAACTAACTGGCATTTGACTATGTATTTTTTTAAGTTCTCAGAAATGACTTTCAGAGGCTATCAAATAGCTGTAAATTATGTTCTTGTCAAGCTTGTTCATGAATAATTATGAATAATTCATTTGGAATAATTAAGTTGGAATAATTGATTATAGTATTCCAGAGACTGAGGGTAGCAAGTAATAAAAGTAAGCTATTTGTAGGAAAAGTTAAATAAGAATGTTTCACACCAGTAAATACATTACATATAATGTATATAATATGTATTAGTGTTATATAGCATGTATATAATACATATATTCATAGAGAGCTATTACATTCAGCTAAACCTTCCATCACTCCACTGTTTAAAGTTCTTGTCTTTAGATAATAAATCCCTAGTGCAGTTTCCAAGCTATTTCGCAATTTGGTCTTAATCTACCTGTCACAGGTTGAGTAATGCTCCCCCCAACTCCCCCAAAATTATCTGTTGAAGACCTCCCTGTCCTCAGAATTGGGACTATATGGAGACAGGGGCTTTATTAAGGGGGTGAGTACAGTAAAATAAGGTCAGTAGGTAGGCCCTTGTCTAATATGATCAGTATCCTTATAAGAAGAGATAATAAGCCCAAGAGGAAACCAAGTGAAGACAAAGCAAGAAGGGGGGGGGGGTCAAAGGAGAGTGGTCTCAGGAGAAACCAAACCCTCACAACACCTTGATCTTGGACTTCTGGTCTCCAGAATTGTGAGAAAACAAATTTCTAGTGTTGAAGTTGCCTAGTCTGTGTCACTTTATTACAGTAGTCCCAGCAAACACTATCACCACCTCCAGTCTTAGCCTGATCCTTCAGCCACTCCAGGCTCCAGCTATCTGGCCTGATCACTAACTAATCTACGACCATCCCCAACTGCTTCCATGACTCTGCAACTGTTCCCTCTGCATGACCAGTCTTGGCTCACGCACCTAGAAAACTCCTCCTAGTCCTTTTTACTCCAACTCAAGAATTATCTCACTGCTTGAGGCTGACTGACATTTCACTATTCATGAGTGCCCAGGCACTGTAATCTGGCTCCTCAGCATCCATTCTTAACCCCTTCTGGTTTGGCTCCAGTACTGTTCAAGCTTGAAAACTCCACACTCCCTAGCAGCTTGGGGTTTGGATGTGGCCGCAGTTTCGATTTGAGGGCAGAAGTGAATCATGCAGACACACCAGAGCTTTGGACAAGCACAGTGACAGACTCAGGAGTCCTTACAGGGTAGTTCCTGCAAAGCATCTGGCAACCAGGCCTGGTGTCACCGGAGCTAAGCAAGAGCAGAAGCAGGGCTCCCCGGGGGAGGGGCCCTCTCGTGTGGTCAGATGCTTTCCTGCCACCTGGTTGCCAATGAGGTATAAATCTATGCTTTTGACAGTCTCAGAAATTGAAATCAGAAGTGATGACAAACAGGTTTCTAAGGAAATGGAATGGAGCCTGGGTAACTGAGTATTTTCCAAATGATGGGTCAAAGACAATCAGTGGATCTGAAAATTAATTTCATAGATGGAACTAGCATTAAAAACAGAAAGGAATATTTCAGAGCAGTATCAGTGGTTACAGCTTTGGTTATGTACAGTGTGTGTGTGCATATGTGAGAGTTACTGAGTCGTGATGTAAATTGTACAACTTATTGTGAATCAAAGTCAAAGAAGTCTGATAGGAACTTAGTCCTCTCATCTGTTGGACTTAAAAAGCAGGGACTCTTTGGTTAATATTAGAACAAGGGTCAGCAAGCTTTCTGTTACTAGCCAGGCAGTAAAAAGTTTACCGTTGTAGATGAATGGTTTCTACTGCAACTATTCACACTGCTGCTACAGTGCAAAATCAGTTGCAGACAATGCACATGCAAACATGGCTGTGTTCCAATAAAGCTTTATTTACAAAACTGCTGACAGGCTAGAATAGACTAAGCCCAACTCAAGCAGGCAGTTTGCTGGCGAGTGTTGGTGGCTGAGATGCTGGCAGTCAGCAGTGTACAGGCTTGACAGAGGTCATCCCTGCGGTCATCTGAGTCTATATTGCAGGCAAAGCACCTTCAAAACTGCTGCATATTAACCAAGGAGGGGCCTGAGGGATCTAAAGATCACAAACTGGGTTAACTTTAACTGCATCTACCTGCATTGAAGATCTTAAAATCACAAGCTTGTGTTATAGGGTTGTCCTGGCATTGTTTCTGGTGTCTGACATCTAACACTTGTGTAGAAGCAGTGAGTCAAAGCACCAGTGAGTGGGGTTTTCTCTAAAACAATCTCCCTTAGAATGATCGGGCATTTCTCATGGAAATGTTGTCTCTGACAACTCTAGCTCCATTCGTGAAACACTTCAGTCCAGACCAATCAATGTCCATGTCCTGTGGACTCTGTCAATTATCTAAAAGATGATCAAATCTTTTTACCAGCTCCCTCCTCAGCAGCAGTCAAAATTAATCATTCTATCTGCCTGAGAAAGACGAGGTTAGTAAGTGGAGTCTGAGAATATCCCACACCAAAAATAGCTCCTGGTGAATGTACAGATTTAAAGGCAAAACATCAAAACATGTAACCAAGACTAGGAAAATACATGGCACAACCATTTGTCACTTCATTAAGGGAAGGCCTTTCTATTTACACAAAATTCCAAAGTCATTAACTACTAATAAATGTGCATGGCAAAAATCATGCTCAGTCAAGTAAAAATCAAATGTCAAACTGAGAAAAACTATAGTTCATATCTTGACTAGCTCATTTCCTTAATCTATAAAGAGCTTGTAAAAATTGACATGAGAAAGAGCAGCAACCCAGAGGAAAATAAAGAGAATCTGAACAGAAAACTTACAGGACAGGAAACGCAGATGGCTCTAAACACAGGCACAGCACTCACCTGTGCTGATATTCCACTTTTCGCCTCCCACCGAGAACATCACAATGTCTGACAACACACATTTGGAGCCAGAAAACAGGAATTCTCACCCACGCGAATGTAGTTGCACACTGGTATCAGTTGGCAATCAGTATGAAAAATTCACATATCCTCTGCCTTGGTGAATTCACTCTTGGAATTATCACACAGACGTAATTTCACAAATGTGAAACATGTAATGATGGCAGCATTGTAGCACAAGATTTGAAGTCGTCTAAATATCCATTGAAATAAGAGATAAGTTAGTTAAATCAAGGGACTGATAAATAATGGAAGTGGCCATAGTTTTGACAGTAACAGTTTAGTGATGTAGAAATATTTTTATACGTATATATTTAAAAGCCTGATACAAAACAGTATGAATAGGATGCTATTAAAGTTGCATAAGGAGAGAAAAATATGCCTATTTGCTTTTATACATGGGATATGTCTAGAAGGATGAAAAATATATATACAGACACAGATCTCCAGGGTAGCCGGAGAAAGGATATCCTTTCATGGGTAAAGGATTCACTTTAATCTTTATTTCTTAAATCTCTTATCTAGAATAGCACCCCACTATTGCTCTCTGAGATTACAATGTTGTTCACAATAACCTAGACAAAGAAATGAATGAGTCTACTTTTAATGGTATATTATCCAGCTACAAAAAAGTAGTAAATTCTACCCATCAAAGCAATATGACAGAATTTAGAGTGTGTAAGTTTAGTGAAATTTAGGTAGACAAATACTATGTGATCTCACTAATGTCTGGAATCTGAAAAATAAGTTGAACCCATAGAAACAGCAGAATGATGGTTACGAGGGACTGAAAAATGGAGGGTGGGAAGATGCTGATCACAGGGTATAAGTCTTCAGTTCTGATATGATTAAGCTCTTGGGATGTGATGCACAAATAGCAACTATAGTTAACAATATGCTGTGGACCTGAAATTCCCTATGGAAGTAGTGAAACTGGGTGGCCCTAACCCCCCCCCCACTCCAGGTGGTAGCATTTAACAAGGTACTCTGCTCCCATTGGCTGGTGGCAGTTTAAAAAGG
>PVHY01034982.1:0-10073 GCA_004024945.1 Uropsilus gracilis
AGTTCCAAAAAAATAGCTGGACGTGGTGGCGCACGCCTGTAATTCCATCTACCTGGGAAGCTGAGGCTGAGGATTGCTTGAGTCTGTGGTACCCCAGGCAATGTGGGCCTGCAGTTCCATGGGCAAAAATAGCGAGACCTAGTCTCAAAAAAAAAAAAAAAAAGAGGGCAAAACAGTAGCTTCTGGTTCACAGGATCCAATGAACACATGTAGGGAACTTCAGTGGGTGCTGGGCACATGGGGAGTAGCTGTGGTAACCGCATTTAGTGCATTATTCTCATTCGCAGCACAGCGGGCCTTTTTCTACTTCTGGACAAGCAAGTCAAGCCAGTGGGCTTCTGAAGTGTCTGTTGCTTTCCTCAGCCACATCGCAGTGAAACATTACCTGAGAGCCAGACTGTGTCTAGGAACAGTCCAGATGGAGGTATCATTTCTGCTCTTACCTGCACCAGTATTTGACCTACTATTTTCTTTAACCCATCCATATTTTGGAACTATATTTATGGCATATGAAGGCCAGGCATGGTGGCTCGTGCTTGTAAACTTCAGCCTATGAAGCGGCCGGAGCTAGGGATCACGGTTCGAGTCCTGCGTGGGGCCCGTAGCGAGACCTAGTTCCAAAAAAATAGCTGGGTGTGGTGGCGTGCGCCTGTAATCCCAGCTACCTGGGAAGCTGAGGCTGGGGATGGCTTGAGTCCGTGGTACCCCGGGCAACGAGAGCCTGTGGTTCCATGGGCAAAAATAGCGAGAACTAGTCTCAAAAAAAAAAAAAAAAAAAGAAAAGAAAGAAAAGCAAAATGTTTGTCCCCTCTATCAGTGAGACTTCATTTACTCCCAGACACAGAAGCAGACACATAATCTCATTTGTTTTGCACCACTGTTCTCATGACTTGACTTGGTTTGAACTTGACTCTAGATGACAAAGCCATACTTGTTCTGAAAGTAACCCTCGTCAACATTCTCTTTCCCTTCAGCAGTGACTGGAGTTAGCAGCCCTGGGACCCCGACGAGTAACTAAAGCCCCTGAGTGCGGTGTGCTCTACATTTGGGGAGGGGGGTTGAGTTATGGTTCAAAAAGAAATTGATTAGAACAGGGCTGGGCTGGAGAGGCTGTGAGGTAGGGATTTTAGTGTGTGTGTGTGTGTGGGGCATAGCTGATCTTCCAGTTTTGTGATTTACCACTGGGTCCACCTGTCACCTAGAGCTATTCCTTCCAAGAAGGAGGTCCTTCTTTGGAAAACTGTCCTGGAGTGACTTTGGATGTCAGCACAGCTTAGGTATGGTGACTTTGTCCAGGGCCTTGTAGGTTTGTGACTATCTTCCCAATCCAAGGACTCTCCCTCCCACAGCGATGCCCTGCCAGATCAACAGTCAGACCAAGAAGCATCCTAGTGAAACTGAGTAACAAAACCAACAAAACAGGGTGCTTAGCTAAACTTACAAATGAGAGCAGCTGGCCCTTTAAATCCAGCCACTCATCGGTTTATCCCAGCCTGTGTGAGCAGTAACAAGACCACACTAACCTTAAGAAGACAAGAACAGATTTTTTTACTAAAAAGACAAAATAGGGGCCAGGCATGGTGGCGCATGTCTGTAAGCGACAACCTAGGAAGCCACGGCCGGGGCCAGGGATCGCTGTTCGAGTCCTGCTGGGAGCACGCAGTGAGACCTAGTCCCAAAAAAATAGCTGGGCATGGTGGCACGCGCCTGTAATCCCAGCTACATGGATTACATGGGATTGCTTGAGTTTGTGGTACTCCAGGCAACGTGAACCTGCGGTTCCACAGGCAAAAATAGCAAGACCTAGTCTCAAAAAAAAAAAAAAATAGGCAAAAATCACTGGAGGTACAAAGAACCCCTTGGGTAATCTTAACACATAGTCCAGTCTCTAGGGCAAAAAGCTGCACATGAGTCCACGAAATGGCAACTGTCCCACCTTCAAACCAAATGAAGAAGCCACAATGGCATCATTGATCCTCCTCCAAAAAGGTACCACGCCAGCCTTCTTTCTGATGGAACCACCAAGACTCATAACTGCAGCAAACAACCGCTTCAGACGTCTCACCAGGAAAGTAGCAACACTCCAAGTTCTTTTCAGGTCTCTAGACAAATCTTAAGCTCTGCACTTTCAAAGTTAAAACAAGTTTCCAAGTACCAAACTTCCAAGTCAGCTCACACAGGTCACAGGTTTCCCCAACATGCTTCCCTGGGCTCCTCACAGGGCTGGGCTGGGAATGGAAGCCCACAGCTTGGCTACCTTCGTTGCCCTGCTGCTGCACATGGCAGCAGCAGCTCTGATGTCTCCAGCTCCCTGCTGCTCCTCTACTCTATCCCTTCTTCTCCAGCTTTCTCTCTCTCTCCTTCCCCTTCCTCTCTCTCTCCTTCCCCTTCTTCTCTCTCTCTTCCCCTTCTTAAATCCCCTCATTCTGGTCCTCTCATAAGAAGACTTGGCTTTCCTTCTTCAAGACCCCACCCACCAGGGCACAAGGGCTGCCATCTCAATGCAGCACGATTGTGCTGGGGGCCACAGCCCCCCAATTCCACTACGCCACCCCTAATCAATTGCTGGATCCCCTTCTTTGTAGTAATGGGAGCAGGAGGTTCTGGAGTAACGCGCTAGGTCTTTGCGTTTGGCTTTGTTCCATCTGGATGTTAGTAGGGACAGAAAGAATAACCAGACCCCTGGGTCCCCATGATCAATAAAGTTCTTTGCAGGGCATGCAGATGACAGCAACTGAAGACAGAAGGCCCAGACTTCTAGATGAAACCATTCACTATACAGCTGTTTGAAATCAAGGTTTTCCATCCGCACAGTTTCCCACTTAACTGGGAAATGATTCCCCCGAATGCACGTCGGTGTATGTGTTGGGATGGACACTGGTGAATACATGTATCTGAAACAAGGAGAAGGAAAAGAAGATTGTCCTGAAGTGAGGTGAACGGCTCGCCTGGGGGACGCCTCTGGACTCGGGAAGGGCGGCAGAGAGAAAGAGGAGGGGCACGGTGAAGGCAGTGGGAGGCGGGGGTCTCTGCCCCAAAGCCTCGAGCAGAGACAGTGGCGGCACAAGCTTGGGGCGTGCGGTGACCGCAGACTGGCGGAGAGCGTGACTCAGGATCAGGAGTGGCAGCAAACCCGGGCAAACAGGGAACGGGCGGGCAGGGGGGTCGGAACGCCGCGTTCCTCCCGGCTGGCGGCGCCTCGGGGCAGAGGGCGCACAAGGGCGGCGAGCCGTGCGCACCGCGGCAGCCACCCGGGAGGTACTCACCCCGCCCTCGCCGGCCCGGGCGCAGCGGCGGGTGCAAGAGGAGGGCGGGGCCGGGGCGGGGCCGAGGGAGCGAGCCCGGTCTGGCCGCGCCCCTTCCCTCCGCCGGCCTCAGCTCCACGTGGCCCCCGAGTTCTCCCGCTGCTCCCGGGAGCGGGGCTCGGCCCGGGCCTCCGGGTCCTTCTTTCAGGAAGGACAGAGCGTCCTCTCCCGGGGAGGGGGGTGGACATTCCGAGTGTGAGCAGAAGTGACTCCATTAAGCTCCAACGCACGGCTTCCTAGCGGCCTTGTCCCACGCATGGCCGTTTCCCGAGGTCTCTGCTCGTTCCCGGGGGCGCAGGTCCGGGCTGCCCGCCTCGAAGCCACCCAGGCAGCTCCCTGCTGTCCGTGCAGGTCTTTCCGCTCCCAGGTTGATGAAGGTGGGAGCCTGGCGGGTCAGGGTCCCAGAGCTGGGCCAGGGAGCCTAGTCCCCGTCAGCTGAGTAAATACAGGAGGATCCCACCTTTCACACCGGAGGGGAGGGAAGTTGGGGATCCCATCAGTTTGCTTGAGTGGAACAGTCCCCACCCCCAGCCACACAGCGGGGGTGGGGGGCTCCTCTCTCCTGCACAAACAAGCAACTGCAACTAAACCAGGACTAGGAGGACCCTGGAACCAGACGGCCCCATCCTCACACCAGTGCCTGCCTGCTGTTTCTGCTCCCCCTGCTCCAGCTGCTGACACTTGACGCATCTCCTCTGCTCACAGTACATCAGTTTGCATCTCCTCTGTTCTCAGTACATGCACTGCTCACCAGATGCCACGTCTGAAAGGAGGTTGTCGCTTCTGGACGTAGGAAGCACGCAATGACGTCATACACATCTATCCCCTGGGTGTCATTCTTGTACCTGGGCCAAAGGATTGCCTGGGGCTTGTCCCTCCTGCGCTCTCTCTGTGTCTGGGCTCCGATGGGCAGGGCCCCCTTTTCCTGGAGGGCAGGACCTTTGACTGAGGTCTCAGGACAAAGCATGCGCCCACTGTGGAAGCCGTACCTGGGCCAAGCAGCCTTCTCAGAGCCTTTTCTTCCCCTTTGGGAAGTGACTCAACGTTGCTGGAGCTGAGGACCCCAGGGCACCCATCCTGAGACCGAGGGGCAGGGGTCTGAAGCTCTCAGGAGCTGACAAAAGTTTTATTTTCAGAGCACGTTATATACTGTTTTTCCTAAGTGGCTACTTGTCAAAGCAGGTATTCACAGCGTGCACGAAGGCAAAGCAATTATGTCTTTGATCATATTCTTTTTTTTTTTTTTTTTAGACTAGGTCTTGCTATTTTTGCCTGTGGAACCGCAGGCTCACGTTGCCTGGGGTACCACAGACTCAAGCAATCCCCAGACTCAGCTTCCCAGGTAGCTGGGATTACAGGCGCACACCACCATGCCCAGCTATTTTTTTGGGACTAGGTCTCGCTATGTTGCCCCGAGCAGGACTCGAACCGCAATCCCTGACCCCGGCCATGGCTTCCTAGGCTGCTGCTTACAGGCATGCGCCACCCATGCCTGGCTGATCATATTCTTGACATTTAATATACGACCTGAGGTGGCCTGATTCTTCTGTCTTTTGAGAGGGTGCATTAGGCTTTGTCCCTAGTTCCCAGATGTTCCTTCCAGAACGCACACCTGAGACTGCCTCTGGATGTCTTACCCGCCGTGTTCTCTGAGGCTGCCATCAGAATCTTGCGTGCAAAGACTCCTGAGTGGTATATGGTGTTCTTTAAGGAAGGCCAAGAACTGGGTTCACTCAGCGGTCATTTTCCCAAGGATCTCAGTGGTTCCTTCAACTCAGATCAGACCCAAGGACACCACTGGCCAGCACCGGGCCGGGTAAGGCACCAGCGTCACCTGGAACAGGTGACAGCAGAGGTGACTGTCCAGGGTCACTAAGGGTCACAGAGCAGAAGTAATTAAAACAGAGGTTAAGCAGGACTAAGCACCCTAAGTGTCAGGGAGACTGGAAAGAAAAAAATGACAGTGCATGGTTGACCCATCACCCCTTCCAAAGGGGTGACCCCTTCCAAATGACCCCTTCCAAAGGGGGCACCCCCTGCTTTAGGAGCCTCTATCCGGGAGTGGGGTGGGCTGCCTCAGCTGCAGGAAGCTTCTGGAAAGTTTAGGCCAAGGAACACCAGGACAAACGTAGGAACACTTCAGGTGGGAGATACGGGGAGGGAGCAAGGGCCATAGGCCTGCCTACACGCCCTCCCGAGCACAGAGAAAGGTGCCTGGGACCCAGGCAGGGGTAGGGGCAGGCCCTCCCCTCCCCCCACAGGTGGTGTGGAGGGTGGGGCCCAAGGCCAGTGACTCGGTGGACTCTGGGGCCAGGCGACAGCGCAGGGACGGGAGCTCAAGGTTGGGGGTGCACGCGGCTTCCTGGAAAAAGGACTCTGGGTTTGTGGAAGGCGGTGATGATGACATGGAGTTGTGCCCCCTCCACGGTGGGGAACGGGCTAAACTCAGGAATTCTGGGAAGAGGCGGCTAGGCCAGCTCGGACACACTGTCCCGATGGCCCAGCACGCTGAGCAGGTGCCAAGGCTGCTGCGGGTGGGGTGTCCAGTCACGTCCCGGAGCCCTGCGCACGGCCCGGCAGGGGTGTGCCCCGCGGGGGTGTGCCCGCTGACTCAGTCAGCGGTGCACCTGCTGGGGCACAGCCCGGCGCCTGAGGCGCCCTCCTCTGGCTATAAAGGGAGCATGGCCGGCTGGGAACTCCACCGCGCCCTCCCCCAGCTGCCAAGCTCACCGCTGCCTAGAGCCCAGTCTCCCCTAGGCCAGAATGGACCCCAACTGCTCCTGCCCTACTGGTAAGAGACCCCTGGCCACGCCTGAGGATGTCTTTCCCAGCTCAGACAGTGTCCTGGGGTGCCCTGGGGTGCCAGACTGCACTTCGAGCTGGAGCCACAGGCGGCCTTTCTTCCCAGCCAGAGCCAGGGGCATGTCCACTGCCCCCAGCTCCTCCTGCGGGATGAAGGGGATGGGGGGTCAGGGCTGCCCTCCTGCAGCCACTCCCCTGGTAAATGGACTGCTGATCCAGGACCCTCTGTCCACGCTGGCTGGCGGCTCTGGGAGCTGGAGTGAGGGGGGCCTGGCCTTCTCAGGGCTCCAGACACAAGGCTGCACCGCAGCTCCATCTGCCTGTGTGCAACCTGGCTCCTTCCAGATGAAGTGAGAGCAGGAGGCACCTCCTCCCAGTAGATAGTGGGGTTCCCTGGGTCTTCCCCAAGTGGTACTGGTGCTCCCAGACCTGGGCCCTACAAGGAATTTGCGGGCACATCTGTGGGCACGTAGCTGTGTCTCACCACCCACGTCTCTGCCCTCTCTCCTCCCAGGCGGCTCCTGCAACTGCGCAGGCTCCTGCAAGTGCAAAGCGTGCAGATGCGCCTCCTGCAAGAAGAGTGAGTGGGGGGAGGGAGGGCTGGGGGGAGGAGGAGCTGCCCTGGGCTGGAGCTGGGGGGCTGCCCTAGGGCTGTGCCAGCTAGGACCTGCCCTGCAGCCTGTCCTGGGGAGGCAGCAGGCTCCCTGGCTCCGCAACACCTGCTGTGGCCCCTTCTCTGACACTGACAACTCTCCTCAATTCACTGCCTGGGCCCCCGGGGCCTGGCACTCCCTCCAGGCTCTCTCTGGGTCCTGGGCTCATGTGGGCAGGGCCCCCTTTTCCTGGAGGGCAGGACCTTAGGCAGAGGTCTCAGGACAGAGCATGTGCCCTGGATTTGGGTCCTCAGGGCTGGTGCCAACTGGTGCCAACGGTGGGAGGAGGTAGAAGTGATGCTCTGCCTTCTCACTCTGCCCTTTCTCCCCCAGGCTGCTGCTCCTGCTGCCCCCAGGGCTGTGCCAAGTGTGCCCAGGGCTGTGTGTGCAAAGGCTCCTCGAACAAGTGCAGCTGCTGCGCCTGAAGTGGGGGCACCCAGCCCCCAGGTGTAAATAGAGCCTCGTGTACAGACCTGCGTATCTCAAAGTTTTTGTACTTCCCTGGCCTGTTGGCTCCATGTTATTTTCTATGAAATATATGGATGGTAATAAACGTTTCTAGATTATTCTGACTCCAAGTGCCTTATGGTGGATGCTTGGGATGTAGGATTTGGTCCTAGTTGGGCTGGAGGGGGCTGGTGTTGGGGGTCATGGAATGGGCATCAGAGCTATAAGGAAAAGGTGGTAGGTACAAGGCTTCTTGCAATGGCCTTGGCTCTCAGAACCCCATCTCAGCGTGTTTTCTCTGCCACCTTCCAGAAATTTCTTTCTGTGTCTGTGTCATTGACTATATTCACTCAACAGCCACCTACAGTGAACCATGTACACAGGCATTGCATGTGTAGTGGTGAGGGGACATGGGGATTCCTGACATCAGGGAGCGGGGGGTGGGGGGGGAGAGCTTTCCCAGATAAAGGAGATGTCTTTGAGGACTCAGCTGGGGGCTGTGGGGAGACCCCTGCATGGATCTGATGCATTGGAAAGGGCAGCTTGGGCAAAGGCCCTGAGGTAGAGAGGAGTTTGGTGTGTTCAGGAAATAGATGTTCAGAGGTGGTGTGTGTCCGATGTGTGAGGGGTGTAGTCCATGTTCTCTTTGGCGGGGGGAGAGCAGAGACCACATGCCTCATACATCTGAAGGGCTCCCCATGTCCTTTCTTGTGGAACCCCTTGGAGAGGGTAAAAGAAGGCCATGCACCCCCATTTCAGAGTCCCCATTCTGATGACTCCGATCTAAGATGAGTCAGGAAACTCATTTTTACACATACCTAAGGTTACAATTGGGGGGTCACACAGAACTACTGAGTGAAATGAAGTGAACCCCGGCCCATTCTCCTGGGGGAAATCTTCCCACCCCTGTTGGTATGCGAAGCTCGCTCCCCCAACATGTGGTTGCCCATTCTGGGGATGGGGGGGAGCAGGAGGTTCCTGGTTCATGTGTGTCTGCAGGAAGGTGGGCAGGTCTCCCAGGCAGGAGACCACGCCAGGCTGAGGGGCTCTGAATCTCCTCGGGGTTCCAGGTTATGGAAACTCCACAATGGGAGCTGGAGAGCTGCTTCCTGCTGCTGTTTCCTGGTGAACGAGCCGGGCACAGTCTCCTGGAGTTTGCCCAGGAGTGTGATATGGCACTGCTTTGTGGCTCCGGAGGCCCTGGTGCCAAGCACACCTGGTTGCCAATAGGGGCTCTTTCACAACTGTGTTGGTAAATCCCAGCGGCCCCACCTCTGGGGAGGGGCCCATGACATTCCCCACGGCCCAGTGGACATCACCAGCCTAACCCTTTCATTCCAAGTCATGGGTGAGCGGGCATCTCTGCTCAGCGCAGGCACCAGCCCCCCAAGCAGTGGGTGCCAGGGCCACTGGAGCGTGTGCTCTGGCATCGTTTTTTGTTTATTTTCTTTCTGTTTGAACTTGCCAGGGCTGCTTCAAAGAACCTTGTTTAATTCCCAAAGTCAATGCCTTGTTCAAGTTCAAGTTCAAGTGCGTCTTCCCTCTGGGCCAGGGGCAGTGCCTGATAGTCAATAGACAAGTGATCCATAAATGCTCCAGTCTTGACTCAATGAACATTTTGGGGCACCTATAAACAAACCATCATGGCAGACACAGAGGGAAGAGGATGTCAAAGTAAAGTCCAGCCCCTCTGCCAGAGGAGATCGTACTTGGTTAAGCCTGTGTTGACTGTGGGGAGCATTTATCACTTCAAGGCACAGCTGTGAGCTTGAGCTTGGGGCCACGTTGGAGCATTCTGGCCTCAGCAGTGGTCCTTCCACACTGGCGCCAGGCAGGCTGAGGGGAGACAAGCTCAGACAAAGGTGTGGGTGCTCTGGGTGGGACGCAGCCTAACCAGGTAGCAAGTGAGAAGATCAGAAACTCACTGGAAGGGGCGTCACACCTAAGGGTCTGCCGGAAGGATGGAGGGAATAGCAGGTGGTGGGGAGGGGGGCAGGGAACAGTGACAGTGCTGCTGTCACTGGCAAGACTGTACAGAAAGCCCTGTATTGGGGAGGAGAGGTGGCACAGGCAGGCATCAGCCATTTCAGATGTCCATCAGCAGGTCTGCAGGTGTGACTGAACAAGTCTGTTCAGAGTCCCTTAGGGAGTGTGGGGGGAGGAGAAACTGAGTCACAAACCTGTGTGGCCCATGGGACATGACCTGGCCCCATGACCTGGCAACATCATCTACTGTGATTCCTGAGGCTGTCCTGGTTGCCTGGAAACCCAGACCCACCTCTGACCTTGGGCAAAGTCATGAGGTTAGGAAGGCTGATCCTGGTCCCCACAGGCCCGCCACCAAGCCTCCCTCCTTCCCAGCCCCTTCCCTCCTCCATGGGGACCTTTTCCCTCTGCAGACTCCTCTACCCAGTGGGCAGGGAGAACTTGGGGCGCTGTAAAAGGTTGTTGTCTGGAGGCCAATAGTGCGGACTTAGGGGGTCAGAGAGCCCTCCTCCGAGCCTCCGCCTGCCCGGACTGGGTGATCCTGAACCCTCCAGGGCGGAAGCTGGGGTGAAGCCAGGGATTGGGTGGAAATAGTTAGGGACCCAGTGGAGTAGCCCCCTGGGCTCCAGAGGTTGCCCTCCAAAACTGAAAGGTGGGCTCAGGGCCCAAGCACCAGCCACTCCACCTGCCATCCCTGCAGGTGCAGGGACAGCTAGAAGCCGACGGCTTGAACGCAGCTCTGTCCCCAGGATACCACACCCTTACAGCCAGGTGGCCAGTACCTCCTGGCAGATCAGTGGTCTTGGGTCAGCTTAGCTAGAGGCTTTGCCAGCATCACGCAGTCCCTCGGAGCGATGCCAGTGCTTCCGAGAGAAGTGAC
>PVHY01034983.1:0-10072 GCA_004024945.1 Uropsilus gracilis
ACAGACACCCAACTGAATGGAAAAAAATGTTTGCACTCCATACAGCTGATAAAGAACTGATATCAAAGATCTACAAAGAACTCATAGAACTCAACAAAAACAAAGCAATAACTCCGTCAAAAATGGGCAAAGTGGAAAAAAAAACAAAAACAAAACAAAAGCCTTGAGGAAAGTCAAAACAAGCTAAGCACCAAAATGAAGCGCACAACTATGAACAGGAGGGAAAAGGGGGGAAGGGAGGGGAGGGAGGGGAGGGCAAACCCTTGAGAATACAATGTTGTGAAATTTATATATAAATAAATTTTAAAAAATAAAATAAAATAAAAATAAAGTCTATTTTTGACAGGAAAAGAAAAAAAAAAAGGGCAAAGAAACAAAAAAGACACCTCTCCAAGGAGGAAATACAAATGCCCAACAGCTATGTGAATAAATGCTCAACATCACTAACAGTCAAGAAAATGCTAATCAAAACCACAATGAGATACTACTTCACACCAGTAATAACCATATCAAAAAACTGACAAGTGCTGACAAGGATGCTGAGTAAAAGGAAAACTTTTCCACTGCCACTGGGAATTCAGATATGTCCAACCACTGAGGAATACTGTGTGGAGGACCCTCAAAGTAACAAAAATGGAAACACCATGTGATCCAGTGATTCTACTCCTGGGAATCTACCCAAAGGATACAAAAACACTAATATCAGTCTCTTCCCTAGTTTTGAGTTATTTCTCCCCTCCTAAGTTTATTGTAACAATATTTACAATATCCAGGATCTGAAAATAACCCAAATGCTCCAAAACAGACCCAAAAATTGTGAATCAAATAATTTTTGTATATTTGTACAACAGAATATTATTCAACAATCAAAAAATACAAATTCATGTCATTCATGGCAACACGGTTGGAACTAGAAGCAATTATGCCACCAAAATAAGCCAGAAAGAAAAAGATAAATAGCAGATGATCACTTTTATGTGATATATAGGGAAAATAAAAAAAAAGACAATAAAACATTTAACAAACTGATAACAGAACTAAAGCATTAAGAGAGAAGAGGAGGAGCAAGGGTAAAATCAGGTGGAATGAGCAGAAGGAATCAGGATGATGGTTAACAGGTAACATGCTGGGGGAATTTTGGGGTTACAGCAATTTAAGAAAAAATATATAATCAATAAAAAAATAAATGGATAATTTAACTCTATGTGCTTAAAGTTACATATACAACCATCCTATACTTCTTAAATACAACAATCTATTCCATCCTTGTTATAGAATTTTTAGTGAGAAAATGATACAAGTCTGATGGGAGTTATAAGCTAAGCTATCATTATCTTCCCAATCCACAGTCAATATTCATGCTTTGTCTTGAGCACTTAATCGTTTTCACTTCTATGTGTCCTGGTATAAATCTCAGTTGATTGCAATTAGATAATCATGTACTGTTACCCTTGTAGATTTTTATATTCACTTTCTACCCTAGTTTTGGGATATATCTCCACTATTATTTCCTAGAATAATTCACTAAGACCTTCTCTCCCCTCCTAGAATGCCTAGCCTTTCTGATGGGAGTCAGGTAATTCTCAAAGTGTACCTTTGGTTTTTTTGTTGTTTTTTCTTTGTTTTACATTTCTTTAACTTCTTCCACCTGGGTATTTCAGGTGACCTATCTTCTAGGTCAATCCTCCACTGGATCTATTCTGTATCAACAACTTTCTCTTGAGTTCTTTCTCTCACTTGAGTTCTTTACAAGAACCTGTTATTTTCTTATTCATAACTTCTTTTCATTTCTTTTATTTATAGGAGCACTCATTCCCTTTTCTTAACTTTTTTGTATCTCTTTGAATAGCTTCACTGAGTTCTCTTGCTATCACTTTGCATTTCTGAATTTTCTCTATGCCCTAGTTTCTTTATTTATGACCATTTTGAACACTCTATCTAATAAGGATATATAATCTTCCATGTCTCTGTGTTTGCGGAGTTGGTTCCTTATGATACCACATACCCTTGAGATCTTGAGCTGCTATATGTTCTAATGTTTTTCCTACTTATTTTCCTAATTTATATTCTACAGTTTATTTTGGAGATGAATTAGTTTTCCTGCAAGTGATGTTGTGATTTGCTTTCATTTACTTGATTTTCATGGCCTTTCCTTACTTCCATAAGTACTGAGAGGTGTTTATATTTCTTATGTCAGAATTAGGGAGGGGCGTGGAGGTGTCCACCTGCTGCGATAATCATACTAGGGAGTGCCTGGTATATGATGGCACTGCCAATATTCCTTATCTCTCAAGTTACAGATCTGAGACTCAGGAACCTGTGCACTATTGGTCTTTATCATGAAATCAGTACCAGTCCTAATAAATGGAAAAGGGAGACTGAAGTCTAAAGCACCTTCTTTCTTCTTCTCCTTACCAGAGTGGCACTGACCAATGCAGAGCACCTAGTTCACTCCTGTCTGTCAGACTCCCTGGCTAAACCAGGAGCTATTTTGTGACCCTCCACCTGTAACAGCAACCATTAGGAATTTCTATCAATCTTTTATCCAGTGAACCATGAATGTGTGTGTGTGCCTTAGACTGCAGTTTCTGTTGGTGAAGTAATGTTTCAGTCTTTTTTTTTTGAGACTAGGTCTTGCTATTTTTGCCCGTGGAACCGCAGGCTCTCGTTGCCCAGGGTACCTCAGACTCAAGCCATCCCCAGCCTCAGCTTCCCAGGTAGCTGGGATTACAGGCGCGCGCCACCACGCCCAGCTATTTTTTTTGGAACTAGGTCTCACTATGGGCCCCAGGCGGGACTCGAACCGCGATCCCTAGCCCCAGCCGCTTCATAGGCTGAAGCTTACAAGCACGAGCCACCGTGCCCGGCCCTAATGTTTCAGTCTTATCCTGAACTACAGACATCTCTCTTGGTATAGTGTCCCTCTGGTTAAGTAGTTAGACATTTCTCTTGGGAATGAAATCTACTGGTAATAGATGACATCACATGGTGATGCCATCTTAATGTTACACTGAGGAGAAATCCCAGATATGTCTCACAGCAAGATCAGAATATTATCAGATTTTTCATTGTCATTGCTCTTCCCTTCCCTCTCCCCAACACAGAAATCCTCCAGGGACAGTTGGACATGGTTGTTTAGTTTTGTCCATCATCTCTCCCAACAACTGCCACAGGGGCCTACTTGTAATTTGCATCCTCTGGCTTAAATGTCTAAGTGTACGACTGCTGGGTTGTATGACAGTTGTACACTATCTTATTAAAAACTGCAAACTGTTTTGTAGAATGACTATACCCTTTTACTGCCTCAGCAATAAGGCATATTTGATTCGATTTCTCTACATCAACAGCAGCATTAGGAATTAGCACTATTATCCATTTTAGTCATTTGATAGACATGATCCTAGAATGAATGGGTCTACTCCACCTTGGAGGAACTAGAAGTCAAGACGAAATCTTTCTGATATTGCTCAGAAATTAATTTCACTACTCACAGTTATAATTGACATAATGCCAAAACTAAAATATAAGTCTCTTGGCCACGTTTCAAAAAGCCTATGAAAGCTTGCTCCAATAGGGTCAGAGATAGGAGTTGAGCATCCCCCCCCACATGGCTTCAGTCCCTGCGGAGGGCCCCCAGCACATCCCCACTGTAGCTTTAGCCACAGGTTGGGGGTTGCAGCAGGGTGAGTACAGCACCACAGGAGTCTCAGGGTCTAGGAGTCTCAGGCTGAGGAAGCTGGCCTCTGCCTTCCTTTGGGCCATAGGTGGGGATTAGGCAGCCTCTCCTGGAGAGCAGGTTGGGGAAGTGTCTCACTCATATCTCCACTAGGAATGAGAAAACCAGGAGCTCTAGATGTAGATATACAGGAGATGAGAGGAACAAATCAAAGCCCTGGATACAACATAACCTAGAGAGAACTCAAACAAGCCATGTTGGGAACCACAAGAGACAAGACTATGAGACTAACTATAGTGATGTACTGTCACAGAGCTCTACCTACAATGTCTCTGAGGGCTGAAGAACCAAACCCCTGATTCAGAGATGTGTGTAATATAAGTGAGGCTTCCTCCTTTTCCAATGGGGGAGGAAAGCCTCAGAGACGTGTCTGTGGCCCCATGCCAGAACTGCAAACCATGTTAGAGGAGATGACCTAAACCAACCATATGATGAAGTCTGTTCCCACCAAGGACCTGTTCACTGCCATCGACTGGGAGTTGTGTTCCCAACATCAGATGCCAGAATGATAAGGCTCAGAAGCAGCATCATGCAACAGACATCAAAATGAAGACAGCCAGTATGAAAGAGGAGGCACAGAACCCAGTGAACACACTCATCTGGAGAAAAGGAGACAATCTCCCACCATAGGAAGCTCCAAAATAAAGAAGCCTGGAGAGCCATGGCACATATCTGCCCTACAAAAGGTTCCTAAAATGTTTGTCCTGGTAACCCACCTCAGTTACTCCTGGAGATCTGAGCAGCATGACTGCCGCATCCTCAAGACGGGCCCTCATTCAGGAAAAAGGACATTGTTCCAAAAAAGAAAAAGACAAGACCAGTGGGCCAAGCATCAATCTATAACTTGCAGTATAACAGGAGCTGGAGTGACTGGAGTGGGAAAGGGGGTAGGGGAGAGCAGGATGGTAGTATATGCGTGCATTATTGATGAAAGGGTCATACCTAAGGGAAGCAGAAACTACTCAAGTATGACCAATGTTGTAGGAAAATGAGAAAATGTCTAAAATTTTTTAAAAGCCTATAATAGATATCAAAATTTAAACTTTACAAAATGTTAACAGGTTCAGATGCTAAATGACTTCATTCAAAATTTATGTACTTCTCATGTATATAAATATTTACATATTTCTGATGTAGTAAATCTCAAGGAAAATACCAAATTCTTGCCTTACAGGAAGACATACTGTGAAAAGCAAAACTAATCCTAAAAAGATAAATTATACATTATGTTAAAGGTATGCCATGGCACAATGGTGAAACAAAAAAGTGAACACTTTCTGTTGATCAAAAAAGAACAATTCTTACAAAATAATGTCTGGAAAAACAGCACTTATAAATGCACAAAAACATGAAATAGTAATAAACATTTTCTGAACATTTTGCGCCATGAACATTTTTAATTACTCCAGTTTTCTATCTAAAATATAAAATTAAACTATTGATAACAATCTAAGAATTCATATTGATTTAAATATATAATAAAACTAAGGTGTGTACTTACTTGCAAAATAAATTATCAGTCTTTTTCATTATTATGATTTTGAGAAAGTTAATCAAAAAAGAAAAAAGGCAGTATACTACAGACTTTAGCATGTTGAAACCAAATCCCCAAGTGATGGTATTAGAAGTGGGAGCTTTGGGTGCTGATTAAGATCATGAAGGTGGAATCCTTATGAATGGGATTAATGTTCTATTTAAGTAGAACCAGAGAGCTGTCTGGTTCATTCTGCCTGGTGAGGGTACATCAAGAAGGTATTGTAGTCCGGGAACGGTGGCTCATGCCAATAAGCTTTAGCCTATGAAGTGGCCAGCCGGGGCTAGGGATCACGGTTTGAGTCCTGCCTGGGGCCCACAGCAAGACCTAGTTCCAAAAAAATAGGTGGGCATGGTGGTGCACGCCTGTAACCCCAGCTACCTGGGAAGCTGAGGCTGGGGATTGCTTGAGTTTGCGGTACCCCGGGCAACAAGAGCCTGCAGTTCCATGGGCAAAAATAGTGAGACCTAGTCTCAAATAAAAAAAAAAAAGGTATATGAGCCAGGAAATGAGACATCAGATTTCCAGCCTCCAGACTGTGAAAAATAAATGTGTACTTTTTATAAAACCACCCTGCCTGGGGTATCTTTGATAGACCATCCTCAGTGGAAATGACAGTAAATAAAAAATATCCATTTCATATTATATAATAAACTCAAGGAATTCATACACCTACAAATTATTAGCATTTAACCACATAGCTTATATAAGTAAAATAACTACCGAAAAATTAGTCACACATTCTATTTGCTGAAAAGAATTACCCTTAAATCAAGGCACATTATAATGAAATTTTATGAAGAACATGAACTAGATTAAGAGAACAGCTATTATACACTTATTTGCATTTCAGGGTGCCCATTATGTGCTACAGTATTAGCACCTGATGTATCAGGTTGAATTGCATTTCCACAAAATGAGAAGATGACATCACCAGATGATGACAGAGGGTCACTATGCCAACAAACCCCACTGATTGGGGTTAAAATAAAGTACCACTTGCGTATCATTAGACCAACATGACTATATAAAGGAGACATAGAAAAGACTGATTCTTCACTGATAAGAGGTATAAGGAGAGACACCTAGAGGTTGCAGTCCAGGACAGATGACAAGAACATTAACTTTGTGAAGGCTCTGGGTATGAGACTCGGGATGTAAAGAATCAATAGGTTAAGATAAACAATTCAAGAGTAAGTTATGGTTACAAAACTGACCAAAGGAAGACTGAATCAAAGATTTCAAAGATAGAAATGTACATAGAACCCAGGTAGAAGAAGAGAAATAAAATGTAGAAAAAGTGAAAAAGCACTTCAAGAACTATCTGACTCTATTAGAAAAGGCAACGTAAGAATAATGGATGAGGCCGGGCACGGTGGCTCGTGCTTGTAAGCTTCAGCCTATGAAGCGGCCGGGGCCTAGGGATCGCGGTTCGAGTCCCGCCTGGGGCCCGTAGTGAGACCTAGTTCCAAAAAAATAGCTGGGCGTGGTGGTGCGCGCCTGTAATCCCAGCTACCTGGGAAGCTGAGGTTCGGGATTGCTTGAGTCTGTGGTACCCTGGGCAATGAGAGCCTGCGGTTCCACGGGCAAAAATAGCGAGACCTAGTCTCAAAAAAAAAAAAAAAAAAAGAATAATGGATGGATAATCTAGAAAGGGGAAAGAGAAGGGTAAGGATATAAAGAACTTACCCAAAGAAATGAAGGAGGAAGATTTCCCACATCTGCAAAGTACTTAAATATATAACTCACGGAAGTAAGTGAATACCTAAGGACAAACTATTAGCAGCAAGTCTTCCTATACAAATAATCATCTTTAATGTAGTAGATCTTACCAATCAAAAGGTCGGGTCAGAAAATAAAATGCAACTTGGTCCAAAAGACCATCTGAGCTCTAAAGGTAAACACAGGCCTAATGTATAAGATTAGAAAATAATCCTACAACTAGGACTAAAAAGGAGGCTTAATCAGGCAGAGACAGTCATATATAAAAAGAAGATTGACAGCTTAAGGGTAACAAAAGGCAGGAGTGGACATTATATAATGACTAGGGGAAAAAATACCACAAAAAGACATAACACATCAATATATACATGCACCTGATGAAGCATAACAACATATAAAGCAACTATTAATCTAAAATTAAAAAGTAGCAATAACGGGAAAATCAACACTCTACTTTCAACATGGATAGATCAACCAGACAGAAAATCAGTATGGAAACAATTCTCTCAAGTAAGGATTGGGAACAGATGGGTTCTCAAAAAAGCAGAGTAAACTTTCTCAAGTGAACAGAGGATTTTCAAAGACAAATCACATATTGCATTCACAAAACATGTATCAATACAATGATGAAGATTCAAACTCTATCAAGTATCTGTTCCAATCACAATGGTAACAAATTTAAAATTAACCACGTGTTGCCCCAAGGTATGAGGAGGGGAGGGAGCATGAGTTGTGGGCACTGCATAGGAGGTGGGGAGATGTTAACCCTTTCTGGTTTGCTCCTACTCCTGTCAGTCCTTATCAGAGACAAGAAAACCACAAATAACCCACCAGAAGAAACAGATGAGGTGAAGGATATGATTAAAAGTCCTTGACAAACACTTCCCCTGGATTGGACCCAAAAAAGATTGGGCAGACCACAGAACATAGACCTGTGAGACCAATATAAAGACAACATGGAAGGATTGTTCCAACATTGACACTGGGGCCTAGTAGCAAGAATTCTGGCTCAGAGTGGCTTCCAACAAAAGTGAGGGTACCCCTGCTGAATTATGGAAGGAAGGCTATGGATATGGCAGCTGCCCAAAGGGCTAAGCAGCAATCCCCAATCGTGGATACCAACTAGACCAACAATCAGCTGACATCTGTCTCCTCAAAGGAACTCCCCAACCGATTAAGGAGTGCAAACTGGCGCTCAAAGCTCAACACCAGACAACAGGGGGGGGGGGAATCAACAACAAGTAGACTGAGAGCAAAAAGGAACAGACATTCTATGAGAAGGAACAGTCACCAATGGACTCCAAATGAGCCCAGACTGGCAGTCCAATGCAAGACAAGACTGAAAATTTGAATAGCATGACTCACCACATCCCAGGAACACAGGTCCTCATGCAGGAAAAGGGCATTGCTCCAGAAAAAGAAAAAGAAGCAAAACATGAACCAATGAACAGAGATGAGAGAAGACAGAGCGAACAGAGTGGGAGGTAGGGGAGAGGGGAGCACACCCAAGGGGTACAAAAACCATGCAAAGATGACTGAAGTTGTATGATATGAAAAATTAAGAAAACTACAAAAAATTTTAAAAATAAAATAAAAAGAACAAACAAACAAAAAAAATTAACCACATAACAAAAGCAGGACAAATTCTGATATGTGTGCACACTAACCAATATAGTATTGAATGAGTACGGATTCATAAGAAAATTAAAGGAGAAATTTAAAAGCACCTAGAGATGAGAAAAATGAAAACATTAACTACAAAAAACGGTAAGAGATAGCAAAAGCTGTACTCAGAGGGAAGTATATAGCTATAGTGGCCCATAAACAGAATTAAGAAATCTCAAATAATCTCACTCTATTCCTTAAAGAATTACAAAGAGGACAAATGAAATCAAAAGACACTAGAATGAAGGAAATAATAAAAATTATAGGAGAAATAATGAAGTAGAAATGAGACAGTCCAAAGGATCAGTGAAAACTAAAGCTGGTTCTCTGAAAAGATTGCCCCCAAAAAATGGGGAAATTACTAGAAAATCTTAAGAAAAAATAAGGAAAAAAAAAGAGAATCAGGGACTCTGGGTCCAGGGATCTCAGGCTGGGGAAGCAGGTCTCTGCCTCCATGGGGGCGGTGGCAGGGGCAGTGGGGGGGGGGGAATATGAGGGAGGGTTCCCCCCTACAGTTTACTCCAACCTCAAAAGATCTGCACTAGGAATAGAAAATCCAGTCTCTCCAGCTGTAGATATAATGCATTGGAACAAAAGCTATAACGGGCCCTGGATTTACTCACCAGCTGGGTGGGACAAGCACTGTGTTGAAACCAATGAGACGGGAAGGTGAAACCAGTGACTGAGGTTACCTGTCACAGATTTCTACCCACATTGTCTCTGGCACTGGGGAAACAAACCCTGGGCCCACAGTAACATGCAAGATGAAAGAGGCTCTCTTCTTTACCAATTAAAGGGGGAAGAAAGCCACCATGAGTGGCTGTGGCCCCATAGCAGAACTGCTAACAAGCAAAAGGAGAGGTTTGTTTACCACCAAACACATGGGAAAGTGTGCCCCAGCAGCAAACACCTCACCGTTATTGGCTGGAGTTGCACTCCTAAAACCGGATATCAGAACTTTATGGTACAGAACCAGCAACAAGTGAAAGAAAGTGAAGCCGGGACCCAAAGATGAACCCAGTTCCGAATATGGGCATTGCACACACCTGCATCTGAAAAACAGAGACTAAAACTAGCCTGAGGCCAGTTCCCCCCTTTGAGAGTAAAGTGGTTACTCTAAAAGTAACCAGGGCAGACTGGGGTTATGTAATGTAGGGTCCTGAGGTCGAAGTCCGGCCCAGAGGGAAAAGGGAGGTAACACACCAAGGGGGGATGATCAATAGGAAGCAGGGAGAAGGATAAAAAAGAGGGGAGGTGGAGTGTATGGACACAATTTTGGAGAGGAGCGTGGAGAGTGGAGTGAGAGCGAGAGCCTGGAGATTGGGATCAGGCGCGGAGGTTTGGGGCCTCGGAAGAAGGACCCGGCTGGGTCCTCTGGAGCTTCCTCACCTCCCCAGCACTTGGTTCCTGAGGAG